>MU868354.1:98873-109939 GCA_036418205.1 Ostertagia ostertagi
TCTGAGTCTGAGAAGTCTCTTAAACGAGGACTAGCTGTTTGGGTAAAGGATAAAGGATAAAGCATTTGCCGTTGATCAATCCCTTTTTGGGATGCGGCACGCATTCTACTTCCATTTGTACATTCGTAGTGGCGTTTGAATGCGATGTGGCCTATACAATGACTTGCGGGGGCCAGCCGATGTACAAGTCAGTGTTTTTATCCTCCCAGACAAGTCTGGTACCAATTAACCGACCCCGGAGGGATGGAAGGCTTGGTTGGCCCGGGCGACTCACGACCCAGGATTTGATCCCCGGACCGCTCGCGTGGTAAGCGCGCCACTTGTCACTACACCACTTCCGCCCGGCTGAAGCTGTTTGGGTGCTGCGCAAAAACCAACCGACACCAAAAGTGTTTTTATTATTATTCACCTACTTCGAAGGACATTGAAAAAGGTAAAACGAGGTCCGCAGAAATTGTGGGTCTGTGGCTTTAGTCCGGATGTAGAGCCGTGCAAATTTACCGCACTGTGCGCGGAATTATAAAATGGTTCATTCATTCGGCTACCTGACAGGAGGCCCGTCGCGCAGCATGAAGGCAGAGCCAGCGGACGAGTCTCAGCGCGTGGTGTGCATGCAGGCCTGTAGTGTACGTTCTATTTAACTTGTGTTTAAATTGTCGCGTGTCGGGCCTCCCGTCGGGTACTCCATTCATCCCAAGCACAAATGTGTCGTATGCGGCACGCCACAAAGGCACGTGTCGCCGCAAGTGACCTAAGACTGCTCACTTTTTGTTGTGTTCCCAAAAAGGGATGGGTAAGGTTTGATTGACGATTTCCCAGTATTACGAATTAAAGGATGTTCCTTACCTCCCCAGGACGTACAGTCTATGACCCACGACAACCACTAAATTGAACTGAAACAATCTCGAACTCGATTCTATCATTCCAGCCTGTCAAAAGAAGGAAACGGTCAGCTACTTTGTCTTCTTCGGATATCGATTAGCATCCACGAACGTCGCTGCCAGACTCAAAGGAATCGATCAGAGCAGTTGTGTCATGTATTGCACACAGAACATTGTAAGTGGATGATTCATGGAAATACCGTTTCACTAATTCACAAACAAGCCAGCGCGAGAGACAATTGCGGAGACCTGGGTTTCTTCGAAACTCCAAATTCGAAGAATGATCGGATAAATTCAGCAATCAATACTCGATTACTAGCTATATAATCGTGCAACTTATTCAGCACACTTCCTAAGCCGGGCTTCCGACCGAATTTTGAAAAAATCTCACTTTCCTTTAACCTAGCATAACTCAATTTCCGTTCATTCAAGCCCTTTGGGAGATGTGCCAAAGGGCATCGCGCGTTCCAGAGGCTTCAAATTATATTTTGCAATTCGCTGACTTAAAGCAACAGTCCCAGCAGGGTGGGCGTGGTCGGAAACGACTGCAATCCCCTCGGCCGATTCCGACCACGCCCACTTCAGCTCCCTCCCTAGCGGCTTTCCAAGGTGAGTTTTTGTTCAGTCACACTTCTTACGTTCTTGACTAGGGGCTGAACAGCTCCGAAGTGGGAATCGGCCGAGGGGATTGCAGCCGTTTCCGACCACGCCCACCCTGCTGGGACTGTTGCTTTAAGCAATTCCCGCAAAGGGATCCCACTTTGAGCATGACAGCCAGGAATTGAAGAAAACTTGGCTCTAATACAGATATTCTGAAAGAAACGCGCCAGAATGCCCTACGAGGCATTGCCGCGCGGCGACGCGGTAACTCATTTCGCCGCGACGTGCACACTACGGCCGCGGCGGAGACAAGTTGTCACGAGTTTGCACACGTTGATATCACTGGCGCCTCCTGGCTCAGACCCTACTTTGCATTTGCACTCTATTTCGGTAAAAAGCAAGAAGAGCATTGAGTGCAGACCACACACCACAAGTGACGACGGCCACTTTTCTTTTTGGCTTTTTCCTTGGCTGTCGTCACTTGTGGTGGTGTGTGATCGGCAGTCGACGCTTTCCTTGTTTTTCAAACTAGGGGATAGTTGTATGACTTTGATAAAGACTTAGTTTACTAACGAGAAATCTTTACTTTTGAGGTAATTCCTGACAACTAATTTTTTATTACACTTTTCAGAATGCTAGCGGAGAAGCGATCCCTTGTTACGCTGCGAACTATGAGCCCGCTGACGAGAAGTGCTATCTCTATGGAAGACGCTCAAGGTCTGATCGGAACACTGCTCATCTTGGCGCTGACACCAACTTCATTTTCGCCGACAAGTTCTGCGTACAAAGTGAGAAGTGCTTTAAAATATGATGCTTCCCTCATATTATTTGAAGTATCCCTCAGAAGTACCGGGTAACGGAATACATCAAAATCCACATATCTGTATGACCGTCAGTTTCAGTCAACGGTAATGGATGAGTGATTGGATGAGTAAAATCCTTTTTTACGCATAATTTGGGTCAACTGAATTTATGTATCAATGTGCTGAGAGCACGCCTCATTCTCCAAGCTTTCAAGGGTGGAGAGAAAGGTGCTCACCAGCTGCACGTTGACTACATTTGTCCTCCAATTGCCAGGGTTCTTTTGAAGGTCCGGTTCAGGAACTGATGCAAAGGAATTTGAACACATTAGAGTACCCCACTTCATGTATCAGGCTTACTATGTACATCCGTCAGTACAACCCCGATTTCAGCATTACCTGTACTGGGCAGCATAATTCGAGATAGTAAAGCGCAAGCCAGATTGAGCGGAGCACATCCATGAAAGGCCCCCAACCCGTGCACTGTGGGCAGGGCATGATCTGAAGTAATTGCTGATGAAGCGATTCTGTTCCAGTATGGCGAAAAAATTGGGCAAAATTTACAAAGCTCCGAGGTTGGCTTGTGGAATACAAGAAGATCTTCGTAGTGGGGTTGGACGAGGTGAGGGAGAGAAGCGTGGATCGAAATGGTCAACGTTCTTAAAAGTATCCCTATCCCTATTCCAGGACAACCAGAAGCCCTCGTTGCTATGTAAAGCACCCGAAAACAGTTTTTTTTTCAGCGAATAAGGACTGCTCAGCCGAGACGCCATATATTGTCTATCCTACCAAACAGATGCATAAGAAGATCATCACCTCGTATCCTGGCATGAACTCAGTGGTTGCCTGTATCGCAGCGTGCATCGATAACAGGAAGTGTAAAGTAAGTACCTCTCCACTTGGAACTTATTCACATTCTACGGAGTTAACCTAAAAGTTAAAAGTCCTCTAATAAAACGAGTGAAAAAAGAGCGAAAAAAAAACGTTGCCAAGAGAAAGTAGAGGTGTGTTGCTTATTCCAGAACGTACCAATTTCCTTTAGGCAGTGACCTACAAAGTCGGTCTGTGTATTCTTCATGGGGCATCACCGGCATCGGATTCCTCGCTGCTTGTCGACGGCAGCGAACAGACGATGGTTATTGAAAATGGCTGTCAGCTGACCACCGAATTTCTTCCATCACTGCTGTCTAATAATAATATTGGTCAGTAAGATTTATTGTGATTATTGCAAAAGCTCTTAAACAAGATTCGAATTTTTGCATGAAAGGCGGGGATGGTCGAGTGGCTAAGAGAGGATTCTCATGTCCGCATATTTGAGGAGCCGTGGGTCAATCTGTGCCGAGGTTCAACCATGCTCTGCAGCAATTGCAAGAATGTTTACAGTACCGGCGTTAGGCCCAGGTCTACACCCTGTCCTACCAGTCATGTCTAAAAGTCGCAAAATAATCAGTGTTAATGCTAGGACGTCACCCGGAAGTGGCGCGCAGAACCCCCGCCCGAGTTCTGTGGTCAGTATGCGAGGGCTACCGAGGAGTGAACGGCCTCGGCCAAAGAAGCTAGTTCGAATAGGGACTCTGAACGTAGGATCGCTAACTGGGAAAGTCCCGAGAGGTTGCTGATCTGATGACGCGCAGGAATATCCAAGTCCCTTCAGGAGACGCGATGGAAAGGTGCTAAGGCCAGGGAAATCGGGGAAGGTGTCAAGCTCTACTACAATGGAGAAAGGAGCAAGTGAAACGGCGTCCCTAAAGCGGTAGTGGAGTCTTCCAAGGACTATTTCCCGCCGTGAACGGAATCAACGACCTAATCATGGTTTTGAGAATAGACACTAGGGAGCGGTACCAATACTGTTGGTGTTCTCACCACAACCGGCGGCTCTGAAAGTGAGAAGGACGAGTTTCACCTGTGCCTCGATAATGCCATCAGATCGATTCTGGAAGTCGATTACTTCACCGTAGTATGTGATGTCCCACGGATCTCTTTCACTGAGGGTCCTCTCTCACTGAAAGATCTCGAGCCGGTTGGTGGCGAGGCTACGTGGCGCGACCCCAGGTGGCGGATAGGGGGTAAATCGCGGACCAAAAGCCACCATGTACTTGCCCTGAGACGCAGGTGGATTCAGGGGATGGACTCCCTGTTTCTGTAGTGCTGTGTTGATTCATACCAGCTGTCTCCACTCAGGCGCATCCATGCATGCTTGCGTGTGTGGTGCGCTCTGTGTGTGTGCGGTTGGTATCCTGCATGTCGGCACAGCCAAAAGCTTGCATTCAAGTGACTGGGAAGTACATGGGAGGCGATTCGGGGCCGCCTCCAAAAAATAAGCCCCTTGTTCCGCTCCAGGATAGCGTGGCTAACTACCTGGAGGTCTATCCTAGCCCGCACGACAGAGCCTGGCAAGCTACTCGTGTGCCTTCAATATGCCGAAAACAGCAATATGGATGGGCCTCATTCCCCTGAACCTGAGGGAGCCCCCAATACGGCAGCGTTGGGTAGGACCGCTCGGGAGAGGCTGCTAGAATCTCAGGGCCCGGATAGGCTGCCTAAACGAAGAAGGACTAAGATGGCGATCTGTACTTTCAACGCACGAACGCTTGCATCCGAAGCTCACATCGAAGATCTGATGATGCAGGCCAGGAAGATCAAGTACGACGTCATCGGACTGACCGAGACGAGAAGGCACCGCCCGCTACACGCCGTTTTCGATACTGGAGAAGAACTGTTCCTTGGAACATGCGACAGCAGAGGCGTTGGCGGTGTGGGTGTCCTCGTCAACACGCACTTGGCCATAAACATCGATTCGTACGAAAGCCTTACGACCCGAATCGGACGTTTGAGATTGAGAAGATGTGGTTCAACTCCTGCTTTGACAATCTTCGTCGCCTACGCACCAACATCCAGCTACGACGAGGAGAACACGAAGCATTTTATATGGAATTGGAGAAGTTCTACAGGGAAGATCATACCTTCTTCAAGGTCATCGTCGGCGACTTCAACGCTAAGATTGGCCCAAGAAGAACGGCTGAAGAACTTCACATCGGTACTCACGGAATGGAATGGAATGAGCAGGGTGAGAGACTGTCGGAGTTTATCATGTCGACCAACACCATCCATGGTAACTCACAGTTCCAAAAGCCCTCACCTTCGTTGGACTTGGGAGTCACCTGATGGACAGTTCCATAACGAGATAGACCACATCATCTTCAATCGAAGGTTTTGCCTGACCGACGTCGCTGTTGTTCCGAAGTTCTACACGGGATCGGACCATCGTCTCCTCCGCGCAAAGTTCCACTTTTCGATGCGTGTTGAGAGAGCCTCGAAGTTCAGGAAGCGAAGCCCCAGGACAGTCATCAACTGGGATCACTTCGCTTCCCTCGTCAGCTTATGGGAGGATTCCGTCATCGAAAACATCGACGAGGAGTACTATCGGCTCGTTGAACATCTTCACGATTGTGGCAAGAAGGCAGAGAGTTTGAAAGTCACCAAGGGACGTCTGTCTCCGGAAACTCTCGAACTGATACGCCAGCGTGGAGCCGCACGAGCTGCAGGCAATCACCGACTCACGTCCGAGCTTGCGAAGCTATGCAGAGAGGCGATAAAGGAAGATCTCAAGGAGCGAAGAGCAGCAGTTAGCTGAAGCAGCAGAGGCTGGGAGGAGCATCCGCAATGCCCGCCGAAGCTTTGCCAGCTACAAGACCAAGATGACCTGCCTCCGACGTCCGGATGGAACAGTTACTGCATCCCGAAGGGCAATGGAGAAAGTCATCCACGACTTCTACTCGGATCTCTTCGATAGCCATGTCCATCTGCCCACTTATCAACTGCAACAGGATGGATACGTCGTCCCCTCAGTTCTCTCTTCCGAAGTCCGACACGCCATCAAGTCGGTGAAGAATCGTACAGCACCCGGTCTCGACAGGGTCAAACCGGAACATCTGAAGAATGCGCCGCCAGTTATCATCAAAACTCTGGCTCGACTCTTCACGCGCTACCTGTCGGAATGCAAGGTACCCACTCCGTGGAAAACCAGCAGGACCGTGTTGCTGTACAAGAAGGGAGACCTGGACGACATTGGCAACTATCGCCCAATCTGCCTGCTGTCTGTAATCTACAAGCTATTCACTCGAGTCATCCTTAACAGGATCGGCAGAATACTAGATGAAGGACAGCCATGCGAGCAAGCAGGGTTTCGAAGAGGGTTCAGCACGATCGACCATATCCACACGGTTACAAGACTCATTGAAGTTTCACGAGAGTACAAGATGCCGCTTTGTCTCACGTTCATCGACTTGAAGAAGGCCTTCGACTCTGTGGAGACAGAAGCGGTCATCGAAGCCTTGGGCAACCAGGGCGTCCCTACTCAGTACATCAAGATTCTTCGTGAGCTCTACAGCAACTTTACGACCAGAATCTCACCATTCTACAAGGAGGTCATCATCGACGTCAAGAGAGGGGTCCGACAGGGCGACACCATCTCGCCCAAACTCTTCAGCGCCGCTCTCGAGAACGTCATGCGTCAACTGGAATGGGAAGACATGGGAGTGAAGGTCGACGGCCGGCAACTACACCACCTTCGTTTTGCTGACGACATCGTTCTTATAACGCCGAACATCGAGCAAGCGGAGCGAATGCTGGCTGATTTCGACTGCGCCTGTGGTAAGGTTGGTCTACAGCTGAACCTAACGAAGACGATGTTTATGAGAAACGGATTGGTTCCTGATGCCCCATTCACGCTCAACGGAACGAACATCACCGAATGCTCCAGCTACGTGTACCTAGGTCGGGAAATCAATATGATGAACGATCTAGCTCCAGAGCTGAGCAGGAGGAAACGAGCGGCTTGGGGAGCGTATAAGAACATCGAGGGAGTAGTGAAGAAGACGAAGAACATCCGGCTCCGTGCCCACCTCTTCGATTCCGCTGTCCTTCCTGCCCTAACCTACGCCTCAGAGACTTGGACTCTGCGCAGGCAGGACGAGCATGCGGTCAGCGTTATCCAACGCGCTGTCGAGAGGACGATGCTAGGAGTAACCCTATACACGCAAGTGCAGAGGGGAATCCGGAGTTCGAACTACGCCAACGATCGAAGATCAGGGACGCTGCCGTTTTCGCCAAGGAATCGAAGATAAGGTGGGCCGGACACGTCATGCGATTTTGCGATGACCGTTGGACCAGAGCGGTTACCGACTGGATCCCTCGGGACGTCAAACGAACCTGGACGACCGCCGCCCGATGGTCAGACTTCTTCACGAAAGCTCTGAACGAAAGGAATGAAGGACATCGTGTCCCTCGAGCGAGGAGGGTCCACTGGACAACTCTTGCACGCGACAGGGACGAATGGAGACGTTGCTGGCGCCCGCTCGAGCAATTCGATGATCAACGGGACGACAGGTGATACAGGTGATACAGGTGATTTGAGCACGCTCAGCTATCACAGAAGAGACCTGGGAAGACACGGAGGGAAGATTGAAGCGAGGAACAGTTGAGAGCTTTCTGGTCTGGCTACAGACCACTACCTGGTGGTTTCAGCATGTTCTTTGCGGGAAGGGATACAGAAGGTAAGCAACAGCAGTGGAAAGAGACAACCGAAATCATCCATGCGCTCGTGAAAAGGTCATCCAATCACAACTGTAAAGAATAATCAAGGATAGCAATACCACTTGAGAATGTGGCTTCTCTGCGAGACACTGCTAAAGAGGCTCTTCTATAAACATCGGAAAGGCAGTACCGGTATAAGAATCCGGTGCTATCGTTGCGACAAACGGAGTAGGGTAACCTCAAACGAAGGATTATGCTAGCTGTTCCCCCAGAGCCTGATGGGGCAATACAGCGGACAAGGAGCTGCGCGGCGGAGATCATCCTGATGCGCCAAGGAGGCTCTGGCGAGACGTGCTGAAGTGGAAACAGAGGAGACAAGGCAGTGGGGTTTTGGAGCGAGGAAGGTCAGCGAGTCATGAAGCGGTAGAAGAAAGCGTACAAGTGCTGGCAGAAGGCATGAAGCCCAATAGGCCTCGCTGTCTACAGGGGTTGCAAGAGGCTAGTTTGCTAAGACAGTCATCGCCGAGGCAAGGAATACAGAAATGGACGTTTTGAACAAGAAGTGGAGGCGAAATGCGGAAGATTCGTCTGAGAGCTTGAGAAAGCTAGACTCCGAGCTTCTCATGATATCAGGTTCGTGAAGAGTGTAGGAGCAACGGCACCAACCTGAGGAAGTCAGCTGAAGTTAGGAGAGGTTGAAAAAACTACGGCTACTTGCGAACGAGGACTTCTCTTACAAAGAGAACAAACAAGCAAAGGCGACGGCTAGTTCCATCAGCCGCTGGTGCGACCATGGGAGGAGGTTCGTCGAGAGAAGTGGACTGGTACAGAAGGAGAACCAATGGAGGCATGAAAAGCAGTCGGCGAGTACGGGATACAGGACAACCCGTTTACTATCGATAACTGGCAAGTCACTTGCACAGACAAGTTGCATGCCAATGATACTACGACCTTGAGTGGAAAGAGACGCATGGCGCTCAAGAAGACTTGGTAGAAAACGCGAGTTTCTTCTTCTTTCCCTTTGTTCTTGATGAGCTTACAATCAGACAGCTCCTCTTTCCGACGAGCTCTCAGAAAAATTGATATCCGCTCCCGTTTGGGAGCGACACTTTCATTTCCAGTTTCTCTGAATTTGTCCTCGTTTCTTCAAATAGGGAACCGCGCCGATTGTTCTTTCTGGACAGGGGGGGGCGGACGGAGGATTTTAGTCAGACTACAGCAAGTATTTCAAGGATGAACAACGCATGTATCTTAGGCAAAGCCTTAAACCTAGTGTGAGACCAAGGCATACAAAAAACTGATATAAGGCAAACTACTCCGAAACTCAGTATTTTGCTGCTTTTAGCATCCTCTTCTGTCGGTCCTCACACATTGATCCTCAAAAATACAACAAACTTTCAGTTATACATCGAAAATACAATAATTCAATCAATTCAATGCAATTCGTATTCAATATTAAATTGAATATTAAGATGAGGCTTCTATGGCCGTTTAATTATGCGGATTTCTGAGTGGACAGCGGCAAAAGGTGCAAAGCATATTCGCCGGGCTGACACAGTGAATGAGCGGATAGAAGATCGTAGATCGGAGAGCGGTTCGAACAAAACATTATCGCACATAAACTATATACAATTACCCGTCCTCCCCTTCAAAAAGCCAGAAAGTGTCGGGTGCAGACCATACACCACAAGTGACGACCTCCAGAAAATGCAAATGTTTTTTGCCAATGAAATGATTAACCTGTTACAGTTGTATTCGATCAGTTGACAGTAATTACAACTATCATTTACTAAAAATCAGCTATCACTATGAACCACTACTAACCAGATTTACTTGGAGGCCGTCGTCACTTGTGGTGTATGGTCTGCACCGCACAATTTCTGGCTTTTTGAAGGGAGGGTACATGGTACCGCTCCTGCTGACTATGCTCTCTTAGCGTTCTGCCGATGAAGATTGCTTATTCGCTCATTCACCCACTCGCACGATCAATATGCATCATTTCCCTTTTCCATAAGGGATTATTCACCTATCATCCTGCTTACGCAAACCGTCAACCATTAATAACGTATATAATTTGTTCATTTTCAGTGAGCGGATCCGTCATCCAAGATGTTTCAGAATGGGAGGAATGGGGCCTGTGTCAATTCGCAGCAGGTGGTAGGCGGGTAAGAAAAATTTTTGGCATCTTATCGCTCACAGTTTTTCAATATATAAACAGTGCATAACGAGATTAGTGCGTATCGATCCGAGATTTTCGTCATGTTTTTTGTTAGAATCAGTACGTCTTTAAATCACCATAACGATGCTATGTTTTATGAGTAAAAAAACATTCCCCTACCAACTCGAACCCGCACCGTTCTCGAGTCAAAGCATTTTATCCCCACCTCAGAAATCTTGGGGTGACTTCCGCGCACTGCTTCGCAAGAAAAGCAGCAATGATTAAGAAATTGCTTCGTTTATTACTTCTCTCATGAAAATATCATTTAGAAAAGACAATGATCACGACGGCTAGAGGCCAGCACAGTTATGATGACCATTGATCGTCATTGGTGGAGAGGAATTCTCAGGGCGCTGAGCGGTGTGGATGAGACCGCCCCTTGACCTCAAATGACGTCATTAGAAGCGCAACGCCCTCCAGCTACCGTGTTCACTGCCCTTAGAGGCAAGAATCAGGATTAAATTGATGGGGTGATTCCACTCAAATGTGAAAGTAGGGATGGGAGGTGGACCGCCAGTGGAGAAAAAGGAAAGAAAATCCTGAAATACACAGGAAATACGAGCATTTTGCTCTATGCTGTGGAGAAGTTCAAAAGACAGGCAGGGAGATGAGAGATAATGTGAGCGCGGAGAGTGGTAGAGAAGTCCGAGAAGAGAGAGCATAGCAGATCAACGTGGCGACGCAGACAAGATATCGAACGGTGGGCGGACCATGTTAAGTTTGGTGGAGTCTGTTAGAAGTCCATGGCGCCTAGGGTCCTAGTGACGCGTTTCGATGTAGAAAGGTGGCGCTACCTTTGCACTTGCGTACCCAGCACTTCTAGCCATGGTAAGGGCTTCTTAGGTGGGTCTGAGCCCGAACTTTGCCTTTAAGGTGGTAGGAGCGCACATCTAGAATCCTATCCCTGTCATTATTTGGAAATTTGTAATTTTCAACAGAATTTGGAAGTTGCTACTGCTTGTTCGGAGGGCGCAAGTTTTGAGCCGCTTAGTGACCTCTTCAGCAGGCGTTGAGTTTCCACGATCCCTCCTC
>MU868354.1:129893-162904 GCA_036418205.1 Ostertagia ostertagi
TTGCACGCGCAGTGTCCCAAAACTTTAGACGCGGCGCCGAAATGGTGATCTCCTGACCCACACCCGATTTGATTGCATACCCTAAAGGGTCCAGCTGTAAGAGCATCACTCCTTCGTCAGAAAATTATGCTTAGCCGCCCTCAGTTGAATTTAATGGTCTCCGTCGTTTAATGATGCTCCAATCCCATACATAACTGATTATATGTGCGACTACGCTGCAGAATTTGTAATCACATATGAAAAACATGCAACAATTCGTGTGCAAAACAATAAACAGCCGTTTAAACTGTTGAGTTTTTCAAATGCGAATGAGCGCAGCTGTTTTGATTCTTGCAACTAAACTGTGGTTGACGTCACAGCTGCTGCGGAAATTACACGCTTGACATTTTCATTGAGAGGTTCTCTAACAACAAGAGAAGGAAGAAAACACTTAGAAATTCAGGAGAGAATTCGGATACCGCGCTTCTTGCGACAATATGCGGTACCACAAAAACAACGAAAGTCGGCTGTTTCGGTGAGTTGTTATCTAGAAAAATTTGAGGAAAGTGACGAAATTGTAAGGAATTCTTAGTGGCGTTTGAATGCGATGTGGCCTATACAATGACTTGCGACAAGTCAGTGTTTTTATCCTCCCAGACAAGTCTGGTACCAATTAACCGACCCCGGAGGGATGGAAGGCTTGGTTGGCCCGGGCGACTCACGACCCAGGATTTGATCCCCGGACCGCTCGCGTGGTAAGCGTGCCACTTGTCACTACACCACTTCCGCCCTAAAGTGCCCATTACCGAGAAAAAATATTGGGTATCCGATAGAAGGGGTCGCGCGGCGAGGAAGGCAGCGACGAAGGCGGTCAGCGGACGAGTTGCAGCGCGTACTGTAGTGATTTCGCGTCAAGTTAATAGAATGTACTACAGTACGTCCCACATCACACAGCGCGCTGCGACTCGTCCGCTGACTCTGCGTCTCTGCTTTCTCGCCGCGCGACGGGCCTCCTTTCGGGAACCCGAGAAATATCACCAGGCTAGGTTGGGTGGTGAAGTAGCAAGTGCACCTCCTACTACGCATATAATTCGGAGATTGTGCAGTGCATGTTGTTCGTTCTTAGTTTAAGCTCCACTCGAAACTCGCCCATGGCAGCCAAGCCTTCCCTTCCTTCAAATCACTCAACTGGCACCGAACTCGTGTGAGAAATATTGCGCCTTTAAAATAAATGGTTTCCAGGAGTCAGTGTATAGTCCGGATGCACATTCCAATGCTAGGTGTGGTCCTAATAGGAAGGGAATGCGTGGCGCATCAGCAAATGCATCATCTCTTCTCCTTTTTTTCAGCGATACTCAGGATGTTTTCCACATCTGAGTATTACTATAAGTATTTCCTTATTCACTGCTGGGTAAGCCCCTGGTTGCTATCAATAATTTACGAGGAGATATGGCAACTTCTGGACCTGACACGCCACACTGACATGCGATCTATGTTCCAAAATCATCACAAAATTAAATAAATTATTCCGCAAGCACGCCGTATCTCAAAAATACCACTGGAAATCTTACCGTGGAAAGAAATCCGGATTTTCTTGAGTGAATCACTGCCTTAACGATGATATACGCCATACTGGCTAGAAACAGTATTACCAGTAAGGTGTACAGTGCCGTGAGCTCATGCGTATAAGGCGCAGCTGAAAGGTGAAAGTCTTTTTCGCATCAATGAAGCATCACTTTCCGAATCGAGATGATCACCTGTACTCATGTCGCTCTGAACTTCATTTTGCTTAGTCTCCTGGTCAGATGGTCTCATGCTCTGAAACTGAGAGATGAACTTTAGAGTTGACATTTAAAAGCAGAATAACACCACGGTAATGGACACGAAAATGAAGGCCAACTTATCGAAATTCGGATCGAAATTCGATGTTCGAGAAGAAGAATGGTGTATGATTGTAAGAAATGTAGAAAAGAACAGAAAGATGAAACCACAAAATTACCCAATCTACACATGATTGATACGTAGCACAGTAAACATGAGCTCATCGGAAATCGGAACGCGTACAGACCACAACTCGCCTTCGTTAGGTAAGGCCGGCCAATAAGGATAGCAGGTGGTTTCTGGCTGGGATAAATGCATTTCAGAAAATATTGAGGGATTACAGACATCTCATAAGCTCTTCCTCCATCGACTACGGTTTGCAAATCTACTGCCACCTGCAACTATTTTATTTTGCATGGGCTACATTTAGCCTGCAAATGGCGTTTGATCAGCTGCTGGTTTAGCCTGCGGGATAACAACAATCTAGATGAAGGCTTTTCCCAATTAAGCCGTTGGAGATACCCCGCACGTTTCAAATAGGACACCGAATTAACTTTCATGCAGGCTGTGTAATGGGAAGGCATGGCCAAAAACCAGAATTTTAGCTCTTACAAGGAAATCGACCCGATCTGCAGTACTGCAAATTGCAACAGTTCAATGAATAGGGTAAGTGCGGATGGCAACCAAAGCTCTTTCGACATTCACTCCATCTGGGCGAGCGCCTTCTGTTAAGCATGGGTGACCCTCAGACAGGCTCCCGTGGGTCGATCCCAATGGGGAGCGGTTTCATAGAAGCTGGAAGGTCACGAAGACTCGACTCACGCAAGCTTATGAATGGAGTCTGCCAGTGCTTTGAGACAAGTTCAGGCATAACTGATCAAGCTATACAGGGTAGTCATACACTAACTTATAATAAATTTTATTGTATTAAAAGCCTGAATCCAATAATGGTGAGCACGGCAGTAGCTTCGATAGCGTAGTAAGTAATAGGGTGTTCGAAATCATTAGGGTCGAGTAGTTGTGACCATCAGCACAACTGCGAAATTTCCCGGCTACAGCAGTGCGGGGCGAGTAAAACGAGGCTGGTGAGCAACCAAAAGGTGGAAGGCACGACTTTGTTGCAGGTTTACAATAGAGAATTCAGTGTTTTTCATTATGGTGGGGTGGGCGAGGCAATGATAGCTCGGAAAGGGTGACTACTGTACCACACGCGCGGTCGATGAACCAGGTGACAAAAGTCTTGGAAAGGAACGTAAGTGTAGGAAGGAAAATCCAGGTGTATCCTTGTGGATCAAAGATCTGCCAGAAAGGCTGTGGCAAAGGAAGGTGGGTGCAATGAGCGTGGCGGTGGTAACGATTGCGATGCTCTCTACGGCAGCGAAGGTGGTGATCTGTAAAGCAGTAACAGGAAGGGAGAGGCAGCCGCTAAAACTCCGGCTAATAATGAGGATGCTGCAGGGTGCTTGTGGGCCGGGACGCGAGTGAAACAGGGATCAGATAACAAGAAACGACCAGGAGTTGGTTGAGTGGAAGGGGAATCTGGCAGCGAAGCGGAGCAGGTGCGCTGCTATGGGTCCTGGCGGCGCACTGAAAGTAGGCCACATGCGATATCCTACGAGGGACGAGAAGGGGCGAGCTTCAAGCGCGGGAATGACCATATGCGAGTGTGCATGGAAAAGAAGGTGCGAGGGTCGTATGAAAGTGGGCCTCCAGCTGAAGGTTAGAAAATGACGTCGGCCAATAGTATGGGACTTTGGGCAGCAGGAAAGGACTGGCGACCGGTCGGAGACAGCCAACAGCTGCAATCGATGCCGAGGAAGGAGCGGGAGATTAAGTTTTGAGAAAAGAAGAGACAGCAGAGAGCACTAAATCAGTGAACAAGTCTGTAGGCGATTGTCATGACTTTTGCGGGGATTTGCTGCTGTGAGGCGGGCGCCGGTGGGGGTCGCGTTGCGGGGTACGACCATATTGGGGATGATTCAGCTGCGCCTGTCTTCGAGCGGTCTCTCAGGGCGGTCTCCAGATGCGGATGAGGGTGGAAGGGTGTTGGCTCGCGGGGGTCGGCGAAAAGTCGAGCATCGGGCCATACAGTCTATAGCATGTGGATGGTTTAGGTGATTTACGCAGATTTCCTTGTTGTGTTCCGTAATTGGGGGGGTTCGTGCAGGGGATCCCAGTGATGTCAAGCAAGGCTACTGCGTTTCATGCTGCAGACAGGGAGGGGGACAGAGTTGGCTCGGACACTGTGGCAAAAATAAGAGAGACAGTGATGGTGGGGTTGTCGTGTTGTTAACGCATAGTCACGCACTGGAATATATTTAGTGCACTTGGGCTAGAAATAGACCTTAAATAGACAATGCATTGAGATGACGGGAATTCGTTGATTTTGCGCCTTGGTTCTCGATAAGCCGCGAAACCCTGGATATCTTGTAGTGCAGCTAGCCGTGTTTGTGGTTTGGTCTCACCACGATAGGCCATCATCGCTGACGACTCTCAAAGATCAAGAATTTGACTGAAGGAGGTTTAATGGTTTTCGGATAAGTTGTAAGAAGGAATAGGGAGTTAAGGTTGGTCAATTTAGTTGAGTCAGGTCTCGGGCTAAATGTTGATGTGCAGAGAGTGCGAAAAGAATTACATTGCCTCCTGGCCGTACGGGCGACTCAAGTTCGTATGTGAAGCCAGACGTTGGTATTCTGTGGTCTGCCTTTGGATAGATCGCTTGAGTTTCGCTGTTTTTACAGACGGGACGTCAGATGTGTTATGGTGGCTATGGCTAAGAATTAGTGCTAATAGCAGGATTAGATAGACTAACGATAGACAGTAGAGGTGATCTTTGGGGGTCCTGGGTGGAAGTCGAGGGCCGGCTTTGAGTGTAGTAATGACTTCAATGGGAGGGGAGCTTGCATGCACTTTTTGCTTTCGACTTGCCGGCAGACATAATATTACGTACAGCATGCAAAGAAGCTTAAACGATCAGGTGTGAGCCAAAGCGGTTTAAGTGTTGCAGATAAATGAAACAAAATGAGATTTGAAATATACAAAAATAAAGAGCTCAGAGAGAATCTGCCTTTGCAGTGATGGAATGGTGTAACTTCGCATCCGAAGAGCAACATTTGTTTCCCATCTAATTAATGTATGTATGACTAATTACAAACATAGAATTCCTCGTATTCCTGGTGTTCAGAGAGCTGTGCAAACGGCTCGGATGGTCACGCAATAGATGATTGAGAAGTCTCGTTACCCTGCTGGCCGGACGAGTAATCGATCTCTGGCTTCGCCACTAACAATTGCGGAGCATTGTTAATGGTTTGCCTGCTGTGGAAATTAGAATAGAGCACCGGAGTTGTCAAAAAAACACTTCAATAATTGTGATTAATGTGCAGTAATGGCGAAACGTACCAGCGCTAGTGCAAAATGGAAAATGGCCAGTAGCAAGGTTTATTGTTGGAACTCGCTGTGAGCATGAGGTCACAAGGTTTCGTTGCAATTGTTAAGTAAACAATGAAAAAACTCCCCCATCTTCAGCGAGCACCAGCTCATAACCAGTGTGAAGAGAATTACTCAAAAAGGACCCACTGAACCACTTCACCTTCAGTCCAAATTCACGAACTCTAATTCAATTTTTTTGATTTTGAAAATGAAAATAGTAAGCTTCACTCGAAGGACACCCTTACTACTGCGCTAAAGTGCCCTAAAGGGACCCACTCTAAATCTGCTTGAAGATAACTCCGCTCGGCAAAAGGAGCCCTATAGCATGTGCTGTTGTACATATAGTATATTTACAGTGTATTAAATCAGTTGTTTATTGTTATAAATTTGCTTTTCGAAAAATTTGTTAGAACGTTAGAATTTCGAGCAAAAAAGGGAGGCGGGGCAAAAAAAAACTTGCGTCTTCAAGGAAGGAAAGCAGGCTTAACTATGGGATTTAAGGGGATTTCTGGCAACCTTTCATTGTATTATGAGAAGGCAAGGATGGTGCGTACAGTATCTTGTGGCGCAATTTAACCCAGAACCACAAAGCTCTTCATTTACCTGAGATAACTGCACCAAACTTGCTCTAGTGGATCACTGCGTAATAATATAGCACGAATTTTCGGAGATTTTCATTTCAGAAAGATAACGCGAGCTTCTGGCACAGGGACCATTCTCAGTAACCTTTGGAAATTACTTGAGCGATTCAGCTAATGCTCTTTATTAACCCTTCTTCTTTGTTTTTTGCTTCGCCCTTCTTGGGGCCACGACTTTTGGCAGGCTTATGCACACACGCTTCTTATGAGGTCCTAACATTTAATTGATCCAAATGGTTTCAAGATAAATGAAAAATATATCATTTAATTTTTGAAGGGATAATATGCGAAATGTACAAACTGAAAAAGAATGCGTGGCGCAACCCAAATCGAGATTGCTCAACAGCAAATGTTTATGCTTTGTGCTTTATTTGCGAAACGCTTTAAAAGCTAAATTCAGTGGAAACTACTGTACTTAAAAAGCTCGAGCTTCCGTGGAGCTCGATCTGCACAAATTAGAGCACGCGGAAGTAATACACATGATAGCGCAAATGAGAAGAGCATCCCTCGCCACCTCTCTTTGAATGCACCTAAATTGCCCAGCCTGCAAAGCCTTCAGTTGCCGTTCATGATGAAACAAAATGAAGCAAGTAATAAAATGACATTAAATATAAGTTCGCTACTTGAGCAATCATAAAATTTGGAAAAATATAACAATAATTATGGCTGTTTGCGTATACAATGGTCCGATGGCGGGCCTATGACACTATAGTGGTTCCGACCGGATAATACACTGGTGTGCAAAACTTAGGGACGAACGTAGCTTTTCCAACGACGTGTTACTGGCGCGTAACATGACTCTATGGAACCTAACCACACATACAAAGAGCTGCCACAGGGCACTAAAGAAAGCAGTTAACAGGAACCGTTAAACGGTCCACAAAGCTATCAAAAGGTTATGATACTTCATCTGTCTCGTCCTTAAGTTTTGCACACCAGTGTACTCTATACGATGATGACCAAAACAAACTAAACGAAAGAAAATAGAGAAGAATAGAAGGAGAGGATTCAATCTAAAAAGATTCAAGGGCGAAAATGGATCCAAAAGTAATAAAGGTAGTATGTACATGAATGTCTACCCGACGTTCTACTGTAGTATTTTTTTAGCTACAGCTAACATAAAGACGAGTGCCCCTCCTCCCCCCCCCCTCTTGTGGTGTTGGAATGGGCCTATAAGAACACAGTCCGGTAAAAAAAAACCGAGCCATTTATAAATCCTTCACCTATGTACAAGCCTAGCGGGCCCCTAGGAAACGTTATAGGCTTTTCTAAACATTTATTCTTCTGAACAGGTTTCGAAATTTGGACATTCCGTGCCAGATTGTTGTCCAGGAGGCATAGCGTGATGTTGTCAAAGGGCAGAAAAGCCACGGTGCCACATACACAGCCCTCAATCGATGTGTCCATGGATGAGGGTGGTTTACTTGCAGCATGCAGCCACTTGAAATGGTTTTCACAGCCTTTCGAAGGCACAAATTCTATGAAACATTGAGATGAAAAACCTGTTAAATCATTCTGAATGGCCCGAATTCAAACTCTGGCCTCGTTGCAGCGAGTGACGTTCCACTACTTATCGAGAGTTAGAATCTACAAATTTATTAGGGTTATTGTATGTAGAAAATAAGGTTATTGAGGGTTAATAAGGTTTTACTGAGAGGGAACAAAACCGATGTAACTTTTCTACACTGCGTTCAATAATGATACAGCCACCTAAAATTTGTTCGAAAACTTAAAGTTCATAGAGTTTCTGAAAACTGTCCCATATAGAAAATGTGACAAATTTCATGGCGAGTTCAGATATCAACACAAAAATCCATGTCGAAAACACTAAAAATTTTGTGCTTATTTTTTCAGAAGAAGGTCGATTTTCCTATGTTCAAAAATGATACAGCCACCCCGTGTTTCTTCGTTGAAATTCATTTTTGCTTCATGAAAATGATTCGCAGTTATCAGGCTTTCACCTTAATGTTCCCACAAGATAAAAAAGACAGTTTATTTTGAAAAAAGGTAAACTGTAGCAAAAAAGGACCAGGAATCGTCAAGCAGTCATATTGCGCAAAAATTGAGTCAAAGCTCCAATACGGTTAACAATCTTTTCTGGAATCCTGTAGGTTATGGAACAAAGAAGAGCTCTGGATGTTCATCATTGCTTTTTGGTCAATTAAACTTCGCATTTTGGGGAAACATTTCAATTTCATCGAACAGTGCCCGGAATTCCAGTCTTCTTTCAGAATTAAACTTTCAATGGATATTGTTTGGGATGTGTTGAAGATTTTCCGAGGTCATTCTTCAATGGAGAATCAAACCTTGTTTGTGAAAAGAAATTCTCTCGAAAACTGAGACATTTTTTGCTCGAAAGTGTAGCCACGTCGCTGGAGCAAGATCAGTTCTTTTGTCTGTTGTGTCTTACTTTCTGTTTCCTTTCTTTCGAGTTTTTCCTTCCTCATTAGGGTTTTTTTCCTTTCATTAGACTCCTATGAAGCGAAAAACATTGAGAGAAACGCAGACAGAAAGTAAGACGGTGATCTACACTTTCGAGCAAAAAATGTCTCAGTTTTCGGAACGAATTTCTTTTCACAAACAAGGTTTCTTTGATTCTCCATTGAAGAATGACCTCGGAAATCTTCAACACATCCCAAACAATATCCATTGAAAGTTTAATTCTGAAAGAAGACTGGAATTCCGGGCACTGTTCGATGAAATTGAAATGTTTCCCCAAAATGCGAAGTTTAACTTGACCAAAAAGCAATGATGAACATCCAGAGCTCTTCTTGTTCCATAACCTACAGGATTCCAGAAAAGATTGTTAACCGTATTGGAGCTTTGACTCAATTTTCGTGCAGTATGACTGCTTGACGATTCCTGGTCCTTTTTTTACAGCTCACCTTTTTTCAAAAACAAACTGCTTTTTTATCTCGTGGTGAAACATTAAGGTGAAAGTCTGATGACTGCGAATCATTTTCATGAAGCAAAGATGAATTTAAACGAAGAAACACGGGGTGGCTGTATCATTTTTGAACATAGGAAAATCGACCTTTTCTGAAAAAATAAGCACAAAATTTTTTAGTGTTTTCGACATGGATTTTTGTGTTGATATCTGAACTCGCCATGAAATTTGTCACATTTTCTATCCGGAGAGTTTTTCAGAAACTCTATGAACTTTAAGTTTTCGAACAAATTTTAGGTGGCTGTATCATTATTGAACGCAGTGATATAGTAAAATCAATTGGATTTGGAAAAGCTAAAGGGAAAATATGAGCAAGCATCAATACGCGAAATGCACTGCAGCTCGAAATAGTACGGTAGATTAAAGTTGCTGCCGTTCCAGTCTAATTGGGGGGAGGGGGAGGGAAGGAGGGGAGGGGCTGATTCTGTTGCAGAAAACCCAATGCCCACAAAACCTTTCTTCTTGTTTTCTCATAGACATTTTCTTCATTTTACATGTGCTTATTTTATTTATTTATTTATTTATTTATTTATTGCACGCAAGGTGCGCCAACAGTGGTGGGAAATAACTGGCGATAAATGGAAATTGACAAATCAAACTTATAATCCAAAACTTAGAAAAGAAAAAGAAATAAACAATAAACAGTAACGTAAAGGAATCACGAATTCGTTCACCCATGAGGTGAAAAAAGTATAACAGTAGTAAGGTGTACAAGGTAAGCAGCTAGGAGAACAACTTGCGTCAATTGTAATTTTAGTTTGACCTGCCGACGAAAGACTCATGTGACAGTAGTACCAAGAAAGACCAGGAGCTTGATGATTAACCAGAAAAAGGCTCTTACAAGAGCCTCGCTCGTCAAATAGATCAAAATAGAAGTATACATCAACCGCAATCTCTTTCCGTTTGAAGAAGAGGTGGAGGAGTGCGGGCCAGTCTGGGCAACGCAACTAACCATGGTTATTCTGGGGCGGGCCAAAGTAGATACCTCTTGATCTAAATACGAACCCCAGGCGTAAAACCCAGACCCAAGTGGTCTGACATAAAGAACAGGCCACTTGTTGACCCGCACTCAATCCAGGACGAAACAATTTCCAGCTTAAGTATGCGGTAGAGCGAGTCAAGAGATTTTTTTTTCACTCACGAGCTCCTGCAGTACCATGTGACTAAGAATGACTTTGATAAAAGAAAAACCCATGAAGCCAATTGACGCAGGTTCAGCAGCCGTACATATACTCTAGCCACAGTATACTATTTGATTGACTTGAAATCACTGAATTAGTAGTCTAAGAAGCCAAAAGTTTCCTTATGTTCAACCGGAGAGGTAGGCTGAGAGCCGGAAGTGAACGGACTTAGGTAAAGACAGCTAGTCAGTGCGTGTAAGTAGCGTTCCGTCTAGACGCAGAGCTGAAAAGTTAAAGATTGGAATATGTTATGGAGCAGAATTAAAGACATGATCAAGATTCACCTTATCTAATCTTCTTTTGAAAACAGCACTATTGATAGATGCAAGACATTTTGTTGGAAGCAAATCAAGCCATCTAGCGCCGCGACAAAAGATATTATTGAACATCAGAGAGTGATTTTTGTTACCTGTGCAAGCATAGTGAAAGATTGAACCCACCTCGCCTACCACTAGCCGGCCCTGAAGATCCAGTACTTACTGGCATGCAAGTTGGATTCTCCACGAAGGACACGAAAGCAGAAGACAAGGTCCAACAACGCGCGCCTACACTGCAGCGTCCTAAGCCCGAACATCCTTAGCCGTTCTTCATAACTGGGTAGCCTATTACGACGGTATTCATGTGTGAGTCTATACCACAGGAGCCGTGTAAATACACGCTGAACTCTTTCGATTTTCGCAACATTTTTCTTAGAACACGGGCTCCAGACTTGTGAACAGTATTCAATATGTGGCAGCACGCAAGCCTTGTAAAGGCGGGTGAGCATATTCACATCCGAACACTGCACATTACGAAATAGAACAAAAAGATTGGTGAACGCCTTCTCCACAGCATGATCAATATGACGGGAGAACTTCAGTCTTGGGTCAAAGAGGACGCCAAGGTCTTTACTGCAATCAGTCATTGTAAGTTTAACACCATTGATGTAGTAATCCACGGGATGAGTATCACCAATGTGCATGACCACGCATTTGCTCAAATTAAGGGGAAGATTCCACTGAGAAGCCCAATCAGCCATTCTCTGAATAGATCCCCTCAGAGCATCATGAATCATATCACTATTATCCAGGTTATAAGCAGCATAGATCTTAATATCATCAGCAAACATCTGAATTTTGATTTCTGATGACGTTTTAAGCAGGTTGGGTAATTCCAATGTGTAAATCAGGAACAAAAGAGGTGATAAAACTCCTCCCTGAGGAACTCCACTGACACAAGGATACCGCTTAGAGTAACCACTTTTTACACGAACTGTGAGGTACCTGCAGCGCAGGTAAGAAGTAAGCCACGCCAAAAGCTTTCCTCGAATTCCGATCCTTTCGAGTTTGAAGAGGAGTTTCTGGTGGGAGACCTTATCAAAAGCTTTTGAAAGGTCTATGTAGACTACATCTACAGACTTGCCAGAATTTAAAGCTTTTGAAAAGTCATAAAGGGTATCGGTGAGATTTGTGACAGTAGAGGCACGTGAATCGAACGCTGCTGCTCTTTTAGGACGAGGATGAAACCATTGAACGCCATGGTAAGGAGTTTTTCGTAGACTATTTTCTCCATCACCTTGATTGGGGTAGGGGTGAGACTAATCGGTCGGAAGTTGCTCAGTAGATTCGAGTTGGGCGTCTTCTGAATGGCGGTAACAATTGCATCTTTCCATACCTGTGGAAGGTCACCCGAAATAAAGGAAAGATTGAACATAATGGATAGAGGCTGGCATAGGGAACGATGGCATTTTTTATAAACTATTTGGGGAATCCCATCATATGGTTCGCTGGTGGATGGGTTGAGTTGTTTGAGGATGGAAGAAATGGCATCGGGATGAAAGAAGCAGTCGCTACAGCAGTTTGTAATGTACGGAAGACTATCTATATGGGAATCTACTGAGCAGTCCGATGAGAAGACACTGAAAAAATATTTTGCAAGCGCTTCTGCCTTCTCTTCATCACTACGGTATACTTCACCACTATTACCAACAAGTGTAGGAAGTAAAGACCTGGGCTTCGTCTTGTGCCGATAGTACCAAAAAAGCCGCTGTAGGGATGCATGGGAACCAAGACGGCGCTCGTAGTTGGAAAGGAACTTTTTCAAATGCCTGTCAACATCATCACAGACTTTTCTGTAAAGCAAATCACTTAAAGGAGAGTCTAGCTCATGAAAGAGCCGCTGTTTTTGCTGCAGTAAGTTACTAATGTGTCGGGGATATTTAGGGCCTGAGGTGCCGCGGATCTTAAATGGAACGCAATAGGACAGCGCATAGTAAACAACTTGACAGAATCTTCGGTATATATCGTCCACTGAGGTGTACTTATCAAAAAGTGCCCACCAATCAATACTAAGGAAGAAAGTTGTTCAAAGCAGTGAAATCAGCATTAATAAAATCGGGAACAGGGTATACTGGGTGACTACTTGATTTCTCCAGGAGTTTAAACGAGACAATGGCATGATCGGATGTACTTAGAGGAGGTAGTATCGAAATATCCGAAATGATGTCAGTGGTAGATAATACTATGTCAAGGACTTTGTCACCGTGGGTAGGCTGCTTAACATACTGAGTCAAACCACATTCTCGGAAAAAGTTCAGATAAGTGAGGCCCGATGAGTTCAGTGGAGAAGGCGTACTCCAATCGACTTGGAGGTTGAAATCACCAACAATAACCGTGTTACCACGAGCCGAAACGAGGTCTTGAAGCGCGTCAATCAAGGACCCATCATCGGAGATAGCAGAGTTAGGCGAGACGGTATACAGTAATGAGACGGATGTGAGCGGACTTTGTGGGGGAGAAAAGGTCTAAGCAAAGCATGTCAGCTTTCCCAGCTTTTACGGCACTAACGAACTCAATTTGAAGGTTACCTTTGGCAAAACAGCAGACACCCCCACCTTTTCGGCGAGTACGGTCGAAGCGGTGAAAGTAATAGGGGAGGGTATCAAGAATTTCAGAGTCCAATACTTTTCCTGTGAGCCAAGTCTCTGTTATGAACACTAAGTCAGGTTTAACCTCATTAATGAACGAATGAAGATGAAAAATCTTGTTAACCAGGCTGCGAGCGTTGATTAGATAGCAGCTCAATGCAGGATAACCGTGCAAAATCACTGGTCCCGAGCTTTTGCTAGGGAGATCAGTCACACGCATGAGCTGGTCCCTATATACCACCCACTGCTTGACAGTGCTACCTTTATTCCGATCCCGAGCGATTTGCCTGAGCTCGAAATCGCGCTGTCTTTCCCCAAGTGTCATACTCTTACGAATATACACTTGGGGAAAGCCAGCGCTCCGGAGCAGTCGAGCATTAGCAAGTGCTGTACGCCAATGTGAGGTAGCAGGCAGGACGATTTTGACCAGACGGGGACGTTTGGGGTCCATCTTACCCATCCTATAAACCTCAGAGGGTCGCACTTCTAAGTGAAGCATCCAGAATTTCGAACCTATTTCTCGAGATGCCTCTCTGCCGATGAGATGGAGGGAGGTCGATGGGCGCTTCATCTAGTCCAGAAACTACAATACTCCGGGCCCGCTTTTCACCTTCAATTGATTCCGAAAGCTCTCTGGGAATTTTCTCAGAGAGTGCAAGGAGGAGCGGTTCGATGAGCGGATCCTTGTTACGATCAATGATTGTTTTGATGAGATCCACCGCGCTCATTTTTTCCAGATCCGATCGGGGGCTGTGCTCCAGACCCCTCAGGAGAGGCCTCTACATCACCCTGAGTCGGATTTGTGTCCCCAGAGATAGTCTTCTTAGTAAGTACTACGTCCACTTCTGGCCATTTATGCCTTTGATCTACCTATAATCAATCGAAATGAAATCTGAACGCAAACAATGAAAGAAAAACACCGAGACAGCAAATCACGGGAAAAAAAACGATCAGAATCTGACAGAAACTTCACAGAGTACAAAAATGAACGTGTTTGAAGTGTCAGATTGAAGTAGAAATTCAGAAAAGAAAGATAGACAACGAGGACTTGAAAAAAACGGCCGCTCGCGCGACAATGAACGTTGACGTTTTATGGAAGGATTTATCGTCTTACGATGTCAAACTTTTGACACAAAAGAATTGACTCAACCTCTAAGGAGCTTGGAATATAATATATATTATATATATTATATTATTATATTTATATATTATTATATATTATTATATATTATATATATTATATATATTATATATATATATATATATATATATATATATATATATATATTATATATATATATATATATATATATTATATATATATATATATATATATATTATATATATATATATATATTATATATATATTATATATTATTATATATATATATTATAATATATATATATATAATATATTATATATAATATATTATATTCCACGAACTATTGCAGCAAAATGCCTCCCTGGCTACACAAGCGCTTTGCTCCAATTGTTCCTCCTTTCCGGACAAAACGAATTTCTTTACAGTGGACTTACCGCTTTCATTTAGGACTTGTTTTGTTTTGTTAACTGCTGTTTTAACGCCGCAGTTCGCGTTGCGAATGTTTCACAAGAATGCTGGGTTGTGAACAAAACTTTCGCCCCAGGCGGGACTAGAACCCGCACCTCTCGCTTTCCGGGCAAGTGCGCTACCAGTTACGCTACCGGGGCACCATTTCATCCCAACTCAGCTTTTCATGGTATACGTACCATAGCTTTCAGCACTCACACGTCTAACGTGTTGAGCCGGTTAGCCGATATCGGCAATGACCGCGAGGCTGAAAGCTTTAGCAATGAATTTTGACTTGTTTTGTTTGTTAACTGCTGTTTTAACGCCGCAGTTCGCGTTGCGAATGTTTCACAAGAATTCGTATAGCATACATTATACGAAGTTATACCTGCGGAATAGAATTTCACAACCCAGCCCATTCATGTGAAGCTTCATTAGGGTTAAATCGGTTGAAGCATGCCGCGGGAAAACTAAAAATTCCTGCGCAGAAAAGATGTTACAATGGTACTAGAGGTGAAGAGTGGTCTGGAAAAAAGAAGAGCAAAAAAAACCCGATTACGCCCCGAATAAGGACCCCTCTATTTCAGCCGCATTCCACCTTGGGATAGAGAAGGGGCGCGTTGGACGAGTTTCACGAACCTAGCTCCAGTTGCTCCAGTGCCAATGACATTGAACCGCAATGCAACCGCTGCCGCAACTGCGCCCGCGCTTTTCAAGCAGCGTCACGTGGCAACCGACAGCGGAAGGCGGGGCTTGCGGACGAAGGTGTGGATTGCGGGTCGAGCGAGCTTCTAGCGCCTTTGTCGCGCACTTTCCCGCAAAGAGGGCGACATCAACGCTTGTCTGCCTGTCTACTACGATCGGGGCTGAACAACCGAGTGTGCTCAATCCCAAATCGTGTCTTTGAGAGAGCCACTTCATGTGAAATAGTCATATGTTCAGCTGATTGCGAATGATCTAGCGTGCTTCTACACTGAAAAGTGTGCTAGAGAATTGGGTTCCATAAAAAGCAAGGATTATCGGGGGTGGCGATGGGCAGCACGAGGTCAGAGACTGGGACCAGCGAATGTTTATCTAATTAACAAACCAACGTGGACGGGCGTTAATGAATTGGTTAATTATTCTGCCAATGAAATGAATGTTCTATTGAAGAGGCCTAAGAGAATCGTTCTAGTTTATTATCTCCACTTCAGACATTTATCCCATGAGTCGGTTCAAAGGTTTCAGCCGAAAAGCTATCAATTCTTTGTCACCTGCCGCATAGCAAAGCATATTTAGCCCACTAAAACAGCAGATTAGATCCGATTTCCTGGATTGGCTTGGGGGAGGATTTGGACATTATGGAATGCAAATGAGTGGACAAGGCGCAATTTTGCTGAAAAGGTTTATAAAAGCCGAATTCAGTACCTGGCATGTCTCCAAACTACCTTTACCCAGATGGATCTTCGCTCAGTGACACAGAAACTCACCTAGGCAGAATGTTCCAAAACAATTCAATGAGAACTATTTCAGTAAGTGATCTCCTGGTTCCAGAAGCACAATTACCCTACATATCGTAATACATACAGTAGCAGGTCAAAAGTGTTTGCCGAAACGATTTTTAGTGCATTTTTTCTCGCTTGAGCAACGCCCTCCAAAGATTGATATACTATGTTTTCTAGTGTTTTATATTCCTCAAGCCTTGAAGAATCAGGATGTTCAAAAGAGAAGATTTTCAAGGCCACCAATGATTTTTTTTGGCAAAGAACAAACCGTTTCGGCAAACACTTTTGACAGCTGCTGTAGCTCTAAATACGGGAAGCAAGACAAACTTTCAGCAAGTTCAAGAATCAAAGAATTTGGGCCTCGCACGAGAAGCCGATCTAAAAAACAGCGTGAAATTTTTCGGATGCGATTTCAGGAGAAAACTGATCTATCACGGTAGTTGCTCTCACAGTAGTTGTCGAAAGTATTTGCCGCAACAGTTTCTCCTAAATTATTTTTAATCCCTTCTGGAATTTGCTTCGAGTATTGGATAAGGTAAATCTTTGGGTACTCTTGAATCCTAGAGACTCGAAGACATACAAGAAAAAAATTCCTGCTCATCTTTACCACTTTTTTGAAAGAAGAAAGTAATGCGTGAAAACTCCGTTGGTGAACATTTTTGACCGCTAGCGCTATTTGGGTATCTCTCATTAAAGAAATCATGACAGTAAGTAAAGATTGAAGAACTGCAGGAGTGGAACTTCTTCAAAAATGAAGTATTCTGCCAAGCGGAACAATGAAACAAAATGAACTCTCAAAAATAATTCCAAGTAATGAAGGATTTATTTGATGTGAGGAAGGATTGAAGGAGTGGATAGAATTTAAAAATAGCGATCTTCACTTGATGTTGCAGTAGCGCAGTAAACCCATTCAACCCACCAATTTTGGCACCCTTCTTCAAAGTAAAAATAGTATGCAAGAGATGGGGGATGGGGCAGGGGAGAACGGGTGCGGGGGTTGTGTCGTGAGTGAACCACCGACGTCACAAAAGTCACGACAGCAGCTGGAAGGAGTTCACTCTGTGCCCTTTAGAAAGATCCTTATAGCCTTTTTTTCCTTTTTTCATATTTTCCTATGTACTCTCAAAAGTAACAGGGTTAGATTTTAGGTTATTAAAATGCAGTTTTCTTTTTTGAAAAAAAAAGAACTGCTATTTGTTGCTGTTCACGAACGTTCAGCAGCATGTTACTCTGACCTTATGGCTTTCAAATACTTCGAAGGGCCAACTAATGCGCACAGATGAATTACGTAGTGTTTATATTCAATATATTTAGTGTTCAATAGCTTGGTAAAAAAAAGTCGGAAAAGTTAGTCATCACTACAATTGTATAAATATAAATAGTATTTTGACGGCAAACTACAGCACTTACTTTACATTACTGCATTATTCTTTCCTTGTGATCTCTAACACAATTTATAAGATTTTTAAATCAAGTCAAATGTTCCGAATAATTGAAAACAAATTAGAACAAAGCTGAAGAGCAATTTCAAGAAAGCACAAGAATCATCATGTTATCAAATGTGTTATTCGAATTTATTGCGTTCTAATGTGTCACATGAAAAAGAATAAGCTGAACATCTTTAAGCCGAAATTCCCTCATGCGTTTTCATGCGGGAATGTGCGAGTTCACTGAGAGCAAAAGGGGCGTTCCGTCTTCATTGGACAGAGGCAGTCCATTTCATGACAGCCACGAGACCGAGAAAAAGCCAAAGATCCCCGTTTCATATCCAAACAAGGCTGTCATGGGTTGAGACCCTAGAATAAGAAGCCGAGGGATTTGAATATTGTTACTGGTATTCAAAAAACTGCAGAGCAACAAGTGACCACTGCATGTACATGGTCGGGTAGCGAGAGATGTTCAATAAGTAACTGCCTATTATAAAATACAAAAAGTAATCCAAGCACTATACAAGAACACCTTCAGGGAAGGGATACTTTTCAGAAGTCAAATAAAACTGGCTGAAGTCGAATATCAAAAACGGAGCCAGCATAAACTTCTGACATCATTATGAATCTGACATTTGGGGGGGGGGGGAGGGGAGTCTTGGATCGCCCGACCACCTGTCTTCAATCCTTTGTTGGTTGACCAATCGGCATCAGATTCGTCTCGGAAGGTGAACCAATAACCTTAATGTACGCAAGGTGGCCACGCAAGCTGCTTCATAAGCCGTATGACATTCTGTGAAACTACACTGGTGTGCAAAACTTAAGGACGAGACAGATGAAGTATCATAACCTTTTGATAGCTTTGTGGACCGTTTAACGGTTCCTGTTAACTGCTTTCTTTAGTGCCCTGTGGCAGCTCTTTGTATGTGTGGTTAGGTTCCATAGAGTCATGTTACGCGCCAGTAACACGTCGTTGGAAAAGCTACGTTCGTCCCTAAGTTTTGCACACCAGTGTAGTACGACTCTAAGTGGAAATGGAATGCGTGGCGCATCCAAAGAAAGGATTGGGTAACGCCGACAATTTTATTTTTTATCCATCCAAGGTCATGCCGAAGAGATCCCGCAAATTTGGTGCTAAATGGTGCCAGTGTTGGTTAAGCTTCACACTTCTAAGACATATCAAAAACAAACTCTGAGAAACGAGGCTAGCCGCTGTTCAAATCAACAGCTGGCAGCTGTTAGTACTAGAGTTTTACCCATGGGATAAATCTCTAGTTGATGTGAATGAAAACATTTCTATTCCACCATTACAACAGATTTCTGCCGATTTAGGAGCTTTAACTTTAACCTTAAGTTCTTCTTCACAAAATAGCCAGGACAATGGCTGTTAATAAAGTTGGCAAACTTGTACATTGCAGTGAGTTGGTCACGGGTATCAGAAATCATTTATTTATGCAATTCTTTATTACAAGGCTGGTAAGGAATGTGTGAAGCAGAGATGTATGGAATTTCTTGATATTAACAGCGATTAGACAGAAATGAAAAATCAGTAGTAAATGGAAAAAAATGTAAGAGAAATGAAAAGAGATCATTTTAGCCGGCAAGCCCGGAAAAGACAAGATATTTCTCAGTTAGGCTAGAACAGTTAGCTATGAAGGTGACAGTAATGTGGTCATTGATGATGACCTCGCCTGTCTGTAAGTGGCTTCGTTTAAATTGAAGGAAGTTATTACGATAGATTCAAGAAGGGTTTATAGGAGACTGGTGGTGCTCAGTGGTACGCCAGTGGCGAAAAAAGCGGAGAAATCCGTCAAGAAAACGCAAAACGGGACCCCTTTTGGCCGTTGTTTTCACTCATGAACAGGTAACAGCTCAGAAAGCGGACGTATGAACGAGTTCATGCAACGCGTTTGGTGGCACCATGCCAAATCGAGTTCCTCCAGTTGTGCCGCTGCTGGCAACGCAGCTCGTCCAAATCACCAACTAAACTAGTGGGCGGATCGCTTTTGGGGGCGGAGTGCTTTCGAAGTCCTGCTCAGCAACCAGCGCACCTTTCGTCGTGAAAGCGCCACACTCGCTTCCCTGGCAGCCAAGTAACTGATTCGTGTGGTGCATATGCTTCCCCGATGCGCTCCCACTTTATCGTAATCGCTGCCTTTAAGTCAACCCAGGTCAGGTGTTTGGTAAACTCTTTTGTCGATTTCAGCACTCGAGAACGCTCACTATAACTATAAAATAATTTCTTTGGTACCTCAGAACCTGCATAGCAAACGACTCGAATTTTGGCGCAGGCACCAGCGCCAGGTAAGAACTTTATATTTATAAACATACGGCAACGAAGGTCACACCTACGTATACATCCACGTTCTACCGAACCCAGAAGAAAGGTTTTGCGCTAAACGATAGAAAAATGGCGCAAATTGGGGCCAACGCCAGAAACGAACTATTTTTGCGACAAGCCTACACAAACGGTGAGGTTTACACGAATCAATTTTTTTTCTCACTCAGAGTTGCGTATTTTTGGAGCGAATTTTGAAGCAAACAGGAGCCAGAAGAATACTGAACTATGAGGAGAATCTTCGCCTTAGGCGCTATCGGGCAAGAGCGCCACAAGTTACGCTACCGGCACCATTTCATTCCAACTCAGCTTTTCATGGTATACGTACCATAGCTTTCAGCACTCACACGTATAACGTGTTGAGCCGGTTAGCCGATATCGGCAATGACCGCGAGGCTGAAAGCTTTAGCAATGAATTTTGACTTTTTTTTGTTTTACCCCTTATTGTAAAATTTTCGCAACACGAACTGCGGCTGCAAACAGCAGTTATCAAAAAAAACGAGTCAAAATCATTTGCTGAGTTTACAACTTTCTTTTCGGCCAAGCGGCTCACCACGTTACAGGTTCGAGGGCCGATAAGCTATGTTGAATATGCTAAGAAATGCTAATTACCATGGAAAGGTGCATCAGTAGCGTAACTTGTTATGTAAAACTTGCAAGGGATGCGGGCCGAGTCTCGCCTGAGCCGGAAGTCTAGCTCCAAACCCAGCATCTTTTGAAACTTTTGCAAGAGAACAGCGGCAAAAAACAGTCAAACCCAAAAACCATGTAGGATGTGATGTTTGCTGAATGAAGTCCAAGCAAAGAGGACCTTGCCTGGTTAGCCTTGGCGTAACTTGGTGAAGATGTGAAGAATTGCTTTTAGCAGAAGTTTCTACGGGAACCGTCAAGAGCTCACAGAACCCCCTAGTAAGACCGTCAACCATCTGTGGGTAGAAGGGTTCAATGATTGCCTATTCGCACTACAACAAAAAATAGTACAATGTTATTCCACCATTAAAGACACCATAGTTGTGGTATAGAGAAACACAGATATAGCATATGGTGTCTTGTAAGCGAGCAGGTCTGCGCACTTGTCCAATTTTCGCTAAAGCCACTGAGGATGAGGTATGGTAGACAATAATTTGTCAACTCTGCATATTGAGTTTCCTATCGATGCGGAACCAACAAGTTCTTTGGCTCGTGAAAGCGCAAAGTCCAGGGCAAATGGCATCCGTCTGAAACGCGCTCAATGAACGCTTTTATGTTACAAACTTCCTTGCTTCAACGGAGAGCCGCGTTATATACGGAGCTTACCCATCCTGTTTCACAAGAAACACGGAGGAACAAGTGCAAAAGGTAATTCGATAAGAAGGAAGGCGCTCATGCAGTTCTTCTTCCTCTTCGCATAGGACCCACGCAGTTACAGGATCCGCTGTCTTTGGGCCTCGCCATGTCGTTCCGTCCAGGGCATCTTCTGCTGTGGTCGTGTCCTCACTAAGGTTCTTTTCTTTTCTCTTCTCACTTAGGTTTTTTTTTCTCAATGATGTTCTTCTCGTCTCCAGGGCTCATAGCCGATCCTTGGTGCGCCACAACCGCGATTTTGACATTTTTTGTTGAACCATGCAGTGTACGTATAGCTGCTTTGGTACCTGCGTATATGTCCTCCGCTAAAGTAAAGTAAGGTGTTCCTGTACGTTCCTTTCTATGAGCCCCCCCCCTTCCAGAGGACTGCTCCTGGTGAACGATTGATGCCTTCTGTCGAGGAAGGCTAGGTAGCAGGGTCGGCGCTTTTCTCGATACTTCTCCATCACTTGCCTAGCGATGAAGATGGCATCCGTTGTAGACCTTTCGGGCATGAACCCGAACTGTTCCTGGGAGATCGGGACCAGCTCCCGCAGTTTCGAGTCGACCAGTCGCTCGTACAGCTTCATGGTATGCGCAGTCAACTTGATGTCCGCGGTAGTTGGAGCAGTCCATCGCTTCACCCATCTGCCAGAAGATAAGGGCGATAAAATTTCAGGAGAAAGAGATTGCAAATAGCTGAAGGAAGCGAATTGGAGCGATGAGGTGGAAAATCAAAAAAATTGACAGTAGCTAGTTTCCGACGGGCATTTCACGCATGAATGGCATGAACAATTATAAAGTAGAAGTCGGCTAAGAATTAATTCTTGCATCAATAACCTATAGTTCGGGTACCATGGCGGTGCTGGTAAGGAAGGTCATGCATTTTTCACAGACCCTTTTGTTTCTTTTTCATAAAATTTGTAAGGTTTCAACCTCAATCCATATTAAGTCAAATGGCGCAATTTCACTCACCTCAGTGAAAATGGAGACTACTGAGGGCAGGCAAGTTTTTCATCAGGTTGACTTCAACACGTCTTCGAAATAGTAATGGTCACTGACACAGGAAGGTGTGCACCTGTAGCACATGTAAATAAATAAATAAATATCCTACGAATTGTCAGTTATTACCATGAATAATTTGCAATTTACCAGTTTTTTATATCACTCTATTTGCAGGAAACTCATGTACGTAAGAGCATATAAGGACTTGAAACGTAAACTTAGGTGAAAATCAGGTATGGGAGAAAAACAGGGTAAAATTTGGAACAAAGTAAACATAAACAGCATCGACGCGCCCGCGATTCGTTGGGCGAACACATTGACGTCGAGATCAAAACTGATCGCGATCAAAAAATTTTGGGAAATTTCCTGTAATCACAAGATTTTTGGATTTATCTTTTGTAAGAAAGATTTGTTTCCATTCTATGTTCAAAAAATAATTTAGGGCTATGGGCAAAACCTTAGCCCCAGCCGGGATTCGTACTCGGACCTCTTGCTTTCAATTTTTTATCAATTTAACTCAACAACTTTTATAGTTGGTAGTCGTCCCAGTTGGAGAAACGATGGTCCATTGAGTGAATTTTGATGCGTGGAACTAGCACTACGCATTGAGCTATTGCTTCCATTCTGTTTAGCCATAGATTTACCTTCACACATATGTGGTGTCATGGCAAGTGGCTCCCTCAGTACTGGAAGTCAGATCTAGGACCATCTTACGTCCCAGCCAAGCAAATCTTCTTGCCCTCAGGGTCATCTGATTGGTACCATGCTTGCAAGGGAAGATGAAAACTCTGATTCAGACATTGGCTGGCCAAGACAAAATATTGTGTGCATAGGCTGAATCGCATTCTAATCCCATGGAAGTGAAAAGCCTGGCGTATCCCAGTAAATGCCGATCAATATTCGGTTGTTTGTTTCGTTATTCGATGATATCATGGAAATGCATAGAGTACAAATACTATACAATACAATATAATCAGTGCGCATTGAGAGCGTGTCTGAGAAAACCAGAGAAAGAAACATAAACCTCTTAACGAGCCTTTGCTGTTAAGCCAACCATCTGTTTTGCCCTAGGCAGGATAGCTCTCAGTTGTTTTCAACAAGCCTTTGGGTACTTTTTGTTGCGTCTGTTGCTCCAGACAGCATTCCACGCCCTGGCGCTCATGCCATTTATTTTAAGCTGCACCTGGTGATCCATTGTTTCGCTGTAATCTCGGCTAAGAGGCCGTTGTTTCATGTAAATGCTGACATGGCAATAGTTGCGAACGTATTTTGACACCTACGCTGGTTAGGGAAACATCGTAGTCCACAACAGTTGCACTTCCAAGGAAATTAAGGGCGGATTTTACAATGAAAAGGTAGCTCATTGGAAATAAGGGTAGAGGTGGTCAGTGGAGCAGGGATGAAGAAGAAACCATGTGAAACGGCCCGGAAACCCGAGAAATGGGACCCCTTCCTTGCCGTTGTGCATTGATGTAACTCTCATCGTTGTGCTCTCTTCAACGTTAATGCTCTCTATGCCAGACGTCCAGAGACCTGCGGCGAGTGGTTGTTACCCAATCGTAGGGCGTGCCGCATCGATAGCGTCGCGCTTAGGGCTACACAAGCTCGCGGGGGGGGGCATATTCTTAGCTGTGAATCCCTATCGGTCCTCACACTTAGGGGGTCCGCCTGTCTTCCCCACAAGGTAAGTTTCCACTTCTTTGGCCCTCGTTCGTACCATGGGATCCTTCCTCTAAATGAACGGTTCCTCCATTTGAGCCTAACACTAGTTTCTCAACCCTATTAGGGTCCCACGACTATCCAGGTTCTACATCAATTATCTTATCTTACTTGATTGTGAAACTAGAACTGACTGCCCCCAGCAATGACGTTAATTAGCCAATATAGCGTAAAAAAAACAGAAAATCTCCGATTATGAATCCCCCTTTTCGCGAAAGGTCGTAGGAATTTTCAGAGCTCGTCAAACTCGGCTCGCCCAGCTGCCGTCTCAGGAATGAATCCATTGTGAAGCGTAATCTGGAATAATGCAGAATCCACCACTCCAGTAAATGAAACCTATCTTTGGCTAATCTTCCATTTCCGCTGCACCGTCGACGTCGAGCCCAGGATTGCAAATCACGAAAGCTCAGCTCCGATAGGAATGAGGGAAACGGTCACCTTCCAGCTCACTGGTCAGCTACTTAACAATTCGAAAATATGTGTACTAAAGCTGATCTCCTTGATTTGCTATGAAAATTTCAAAAAAATTCAACCAATGTAACATCAATTTGGGCGGTAGTGGTGTAGGCAAGTGGCACGCTTACCAAGCGCGCGGTCCGGGGATCAAATCCTGGGTCGTGCGTCGTCCGGGCCAACCAAGCCTTCCATCCCTCCGAGGTCGGTAAATTGGTACCAGACTTGTCTGGGAGAACACTGACTTGTAAATCGGCCGGCACCGCAAGTCATTGTTTAGGTAACATCGTATTCAAATGCCACCACGAATGTACAAATGGAAGTAAAATGCATGCCGCATCCCACATCATCCTCCTCAGGAAAAGTACTCCGTCCTACGCTTAATTACTCTTCATAATTGTTACAGGAACCTCTGCTACGAAGTTATTACGCTGAACAATTGTGAGAGTGATTTCAGCGCAACCTTTCCAAGTTCTACCCAGGTTCACATGTGGTTAATTGTTCTAGAGGACCTGTTTGAAAGATATTCCGCTTCGAACTCTCTGCGCGAGCCGCATATGAACTGAAGTAGCTCTAAAACTTGACAAAATCGCAATTTTTAAATGCATTTCTTCCGGCGGAAATTTCCATTTTTATACTTTTTCTTTACCAATGAGGCGAACAGCAGGCTAAACTTCTACATACCGTTTCGGCATCACCAAGACAGTTCCGCAAGTATTCTAATCATTCGAGACAAAGAGAAATCAAGCTATGTGTTAATTTCAGTGGTGTAATCAGTAATTATGAACCACAAATTTTTTTTCAGAAAAGTGGCACGTGTTGCAAATTCCATGTAGTTTCGGTGAATTATGGGTATCCCTCAAGACGAGAAGTTTCGAGATGCCCTGGCGAAGTCTTCTAAATGGCTACGAAAGTAAATATTATAAAAAACGCTATAGAAAAGTTTCGGCTGCATTCTGGAAAAGCCGATCTACAAATATGCATCAAAGGGCAAATCTCCGAAGGACTTCGTGATAGTGAAAAAGCCCTAAGTGCCATAGCAAAAATGGAGTTCCTATTTGAATTGGGTGATTTTTAGATAGAATACTTGAGCGTGTTTATTGAACCTGTTTATTTTCCGAAAACATAGCCGTATTGGATAAGGTGTTTTGTTTGTCGAGCCACACAAACCAGTAAACTTAAATCTCAGTTGGATTTGATGCATGGTGGGCGAGAAAAAGGAGGCCAAATGCACCCAGGCTTAAGTTAGGCTAAATTTAGAACCATTAAAAATTTTAAGTTACGATTCGCCTTACGGAAGCAAAACTGCTTACCCCAAAAAATCATGGAATATAATATGTATCAACAGCCAATGTAATAATTAATAATACAACAAGTAATCATTGCCAAATATGCTGACTAAAACTGTAAATAAACTGAAATACTTTACGTTATTCCGTCCAATTCTTGCGCTATAATAAAAAATAGTTTTGTGAGCAGTAGAGAAGACGATGCGGGAAGGATTGTAAGTGAAGATACTGACCGAATTCATCGTGTTCCTTCCGTTTTCTAGGATTTTAAGCATTTGTCTCGGGAACCATCGCCAACTTCTGGGGCAGAATCCTTTCTACAGCTGCAACAAGATATATTACTGCGCTAGTCCACCATATGTCCCTTTCCTCAGAATCTGAGCTACGTGTCCTTTCTTATGTGGGAAAACGTTTCAACGTGAATACTGCACTTACTGCTCGAATCCACCATTCATCCATTTTCAATGCATTTATTATCAGGTTTGATATTGAATTGCGCCGAGACGGCTCCTCGAATTTGTGAGCTGTAATCGATTTCAATTCAGAAGAATGTAGAATTTTCCACCTACGCAGCTCAAGGGAGAAGTATAAAAAATTTACAAGTGTGACACGAGCATGCCAAGGTTTCAAGACCAGAGGACCCGAAATTCACGTAATCAACGTTTTTCTCTGCAATCGAGCATTTGATCCCAAGACGGGGCACAACAGCCAAACAGCAAAAAGCTTAGTGCCATGTTTTAGTGAGCATATTCCGCGGACCTTGCACTTTCTGGCTTTCATTTATTTGGTCGCTAAAGCACGTTCAGGAGGGTTCAAAACTCATGATGACCTCAAAATGGCAGTCACAGACTGCTCGAACTCACACCCCCAAAACTCTTCAGCAAATAGGGTCAGTGATTGACCAAATTGATAGACGGCTATTAATCTATGCAGCTTATATATTTTCAGTCCTCGTGCTTGAATAAAGACCAGGTGTTAAAAATATTTTCCCAACTCTGGAGAGGCCAAAACGTAAGTCCAATAAAAAGTACTGTGTTCTGGAGAGGCCAAAACGTAAGTCCAACAAAAAGTACTGTGCTTTGGAGAGGCTATTGCAAAATACACGCGTGAGGCTTCCATGCAAAGATTAAGCGAAAGTTAATCTTGGAATATTTCACAGCAAATGCCAGCCGACTATTTTCCACTTGTTAACGAAGTCCTATCTTGACGGCAAGCTTTCCTGCCGGCATCATAATTGAAGAGTGAAGATCTTCAGGCCCCAACTAGCCCGACCATTCCCTTTCTAAGAATCAGCCCTTATTTTAATTCTGTGGCAAGCGCGTCAAGCTGTGTTCCCCTGCAATCTACTAGAAAACTTAATGAAGCTGAACTCACCCTCCCCTCTCACCCATTATCTTGAAACGCCCCTGAATCTGTACAACAGGTTAGGGTTCCTACCCTTGGCGAACAGGCGCTTCATATTGTAATAGCCGTTCATTTATCCATGCTAATTGTAAAGTTAACATATACTCTGCTTCAGAAAACCAGAAGAGCGTCGAGTGCAGACCACACACCACAAGTGACGACGGCCTCCACAAAATGTAAATGTTTTCTGCCAATGAAATGATTAGCCTGTTGCAGTTGTATTCTATCAGTTTCACTAATTACAACTCTCATTTACCACCTATCAGCTATCACTATGAAACACCAATTGCAAGATGGTAGTCGTCACTTGTGGTGTGTGCTGTGCACTCGACGCGCTTCTGGTTTCCTGAAGCAGAGGGTATTTAGTGGGAACACTTCCCAAGAAGAAGTGAAATGTTTAACACACTTTGTAGAGCCCCTGCTGAAGTAAAACTTGATCCTTCCACATCATCCAAGCCTATCATCGTCTGAAGCTCAGAGCTACTTTTACCATGGACACAACCGCCAGCGCACCCATTCAGCGTAGGTCGAGAGTCCTATTTTATAATTTCGAAGAGGGAGAGGTATAATTTGAGGAAGCGAGCTCGTACATCCTGAGGGCATGTGAAGGATATCCAATTAGAATTCAGAAAACCTCGTTGAACTAGAACAATTTCGGATTTTTTGCCTTTTTCGCCGTTAGTAGCTTACAGATCCACCTCCTCTCTGCTACCTGCACATCTGGGACTGGATATTGGGACGCTCGAGCTAAGTCCTGCCGAACACAAGGGGTTGCTTGTCGTATATACCTTGAGTTAGGCCGTGCTATACGGTTTACCCTGAAGTTCTACCAGTTGACTGAGCTGATAGGACTAGAATGTACTAGTGGAATACTTCATCTCGTACTACAATCAATATCAACAACAGACAACCGACATACAGTTTAGTGAGTTCTCAATCGTTATCAACCTGATTCGGTGGAACGATATGATACCGCGGATTTAAAGCTACACTTTGATCACATGAAAAATATATACTAAAAATTCAAAATACACAGAATACATAGTTGATGCACGTACCCTTTCATCGTCAACAAAAATTGCATATCATAAAAGCTCAAATCAAATTGGTATAGGCAGTACAGTAAATCGATACACCGAATACTAACTAGTAACGGCAGAACATGTTAGTAATGAAAGCATATGGTAATTGGTAGCTTGGCTAAAAATTCAAATGCGAGAATTATCCGAGTGACGAGAATTTTCCTCAGAAGCTCTTAGCAGCGGATCGACGAGTCCTTGCTCCTTTTCAGTAGCTCTGTTAGGAGTTTCAGTTTCTCGTGCTCTTTTCCTGGAAGAGTAAGGCTATGAACCAGAAATGTGAAGGCATAAAAGCAAGCTTTCGAAATTTATTATGATGCGCTACGGCAAGATACGGGGGCACAGTAATGGCAATACATATAGAAGATCCCCTCCTATGTTCTCCACTTGATAACCCTGCGTCCTGCGATAGCGTCTACTGGATTTCTGTAGCATATTACTATGCTGAAACTAGCCGATTTTTTTCTAAATATAAATAAATGCCTCTGGTGTGCGAAAAAAAATGTGAAATATCAATAAATGCTCTCTCAGTAACCTCACTTCTACGGAAGGAAGTATGGCTGTGGCCGATATGGCACGCTATAAATAAGCTAGCCAGGGGGTCGCGCCCTCCCCAGGGAGCGATTTCTTCAAACCATAAAGGTTCGACTGATTGGCCCTATTTGTAAAAATAATTTTGCAGGCAACTAACTCTTTTGAAACTACGCTGCAAGACATTGTATAGGACGCCCACGCCTTTGAAAGCCTGTGCGGATTCGAATAAAATTCAAACGCCCGGCTTATCCCCGCCAACAAGCGGGACAAACGCCAATGAAGAAAAAGCTTATGCCTGCCATGAAATCGTTTCATTTTGGACGTCCTGTTTCAGTTATTCTGGCACCATGAGCCGAGCTTAACCAAACGCTATTGGATATGGAGACAGAAAGCATTAAGTATAAGGCTCCACGTCTCCGGCCGCTAGGAGAGCGTCTAGTAGAGCGGTGGCAGTTGAGAGCGACAGATGCCTTGGTGCTACGCAAGATAAGGGACGGTTATCTATGACTTGGACTAGGAGGCAAGGATCTCTGGGGGAATGAAAATTGCTCACAATTCTCATCAACTCTTGAATCTCTCAACCCCGCGCAAGTCTTAGCCCTGTTTTGAACAAAAAGGGGATGATTAAGCGTTTTCAAATGCATTGCCACCACAATACCCCCCGTAAGTTGCGGTAGCGCTCTTTTGTTTTCCTTTAGCGAACGGTTCCATTGCGTACTTCTTCTCCAAAAGTCCTTCGGTCAAAAAGGGCAGAACTCAAAAGTTTATAGTATTGATACACTACTCGGTATGAAAACCAGTCTCGGGCTAGTCATCAGGATCCACCTCCATAACAATCTCGTCGCGTTAGAAATTGGCGGCGAATTGAAAAAATGTACGTTTAGTGAGCGGAGCTTAACGAGACGCACATTGGATATGGAGACAGAAAGCATTAAGTATAAGGCTCCACGTCTCCGGCCGCTAGGAGAGCGTAGAGTTAGAGCGGGTGGCAGTTTGAAAACGACAGATGCCTTGGTGCTTATTGCAAGATAAGGGACGTTATCTATGACTTGGACTAGGAGGCAGGATCTCTGGGGGAATGAAAATTGCTCACAAGTCTCATCACTCTGAATCTCTCAACCCCGCGCAAGTCTTAGCCCTGTTTTGAACAAAAGGGGGATGATTAAGCGTTTTCCAATGCATTGACCGACCATATCCCCCGTAAGTTGCGGTAGCGCTCTTTTGTTTTCCTTTAGCGAACGGTTCCATTGCGTACTTCTTCTCCAAAAGTCCTTCGGTCAAAAAGGGCAGAACTCAAAAGTTTATAGTATTGATACACTACTCGGTATGAAAACCAGTCTCGGGCTAGTCATCAGGATCCCTCCATAACAATCTCGTCGCGTTAGAAATTGGCGGCGAATTGAAAAAAAATGTACTAAACTCCGCTGTTATGGAAACATTACTCTAGACTGCTGCGAAACAAGCCACATCAAATTTCTCAAAAAAAAACTTCACATCGCGCAACTTTTTTGGCAAATTTAAAGAAAAATAGATGAAATTGGGACTTCTATGCCTCCAGCCCTAAGGAGAGGTCCGTTAATAGCAAGTAATGGACCTATTTCATTTCCTGGCATTGGAGCGTTTTTCCGCTCCACTCAAGGGCTAAATTTAAAAATACCTCATGGGTACTCCCACACTTCACCGGTCCTTGTCAAACAGTATACTTGAAATTGTATTGCTTAGTATCACCCTTATCTTTAGCGCTAAAGTGCTTACCCTCATCCCAAAGTGCTAGGGACGCATAGCCAACCAATTGCCCCTCCCCCAAATCTATTTCTCCCAAAACTACAATAATAAGAAAACGTACTTTCTTATGATGAAAACGACAACCCATGCAGTAATAACTGCCACGAGGAATCCGAGAATGACGGCTGACCACCACGGCACGGGAGCCTTCCATTCCTCCTGAGACTGGAACACAAAAAACTTTAGTTCCCAACGGAGAAATTTTCAATCGATAACTATAAACTGACCTCTCTGTTTTTCACAGCTTGTGTTGTCACCTCATACACTGAGATCAGAGATGAAGTGGCTTTCTTCTCGTCTCCCGATGCTTTTTTAGAAGATTCTCCTGAAGATTTTCTGGTCTTTGGCTGTTGTTCATCCCTCATCGCAGGCGAAAAGATGCTTTCCGACTCCGCAGCCCTTGGTTCGGCGAATGATTCGACCCTCATTTTGGGGTGTGTCTTTGCTGAGCGAGTAGTCGTAGTTGTTAGTTCTATTGGCTCTCTTCCATTCGTGACAACCTTGTTCTCGCTATGGGATAGGTCCGGAAGAGGACGAAGCTCTTCTAACGGAATTTGGACTTTCCTAGTAGGTGCAGCGGTCGCCGTAGTGGAGGCTGTGGTGGTTGTAGAACGTGTAGTGCTCATCGTCGTAGTGGTGGTAGAAGTAGTACTCGGCGTGGTTGTAGTAGTAGTGGTCCTAGCTGTTGTAGTTGGAGCAGGTGTAGTGTATCTGGTTGTTCTAGACGCAGTGGTTGACGCAGAAGAGGTCTGTGCACGCGAAGTGACCGGATGAATAGCTCTGACGGTCGTTCTAGCAGTAGTGGGATCTTGCTTCTCGGTTGTACTAATCGAAGTTGTGGCTACTGGCGCCCTTCGCACTTCAGAGGATGGTGCCGTCTGTGACGATGTGGTGGTGGCCGTAGTGCGAGTAGAAGCAGCTTCTGAAGCAGTGGTCTCAGCTGTAGCTGCCATTTGCTTCTCAGTACTGGCTTCAGCCACTTTCTTTGTGCTTGCAGTAGAAGTTCCCTCCATACTTGCACTTGGAGGCTTCGCTGTTGTTGGTGACGTCTGCTCCCTGAAAAGTCCAGTGGGAACATGTGAAAAAATCAGACTTAGTAAAGAAATACTGATCTACTAATAAATCAATTTTGACATTTAACTATTAATTGTGATTCATACATATGCAACTATAGGCCTGTCTCGGTAAGCTGTAAAGATTCAAAAATGAGTTAGGGTAACCCTCTAGCACCAAAACTTGACTCTCACTTCGTATTTATCCAAAATGGTGTACCAAACAATAGAGGTTAAGCGCCCAAGCTCTTTTAACGATGCAACTTGCGTGGGATAAATGGGGTGGTACCAACTGAAGTGCAAGTAGAAACCTAACTGTATCCGCAGTTGGACCTTACGCATTGATATCTACAGCTTTGAAGTTCTGTGGGGGCGGAGTTTGCTCCGCTCGGGATCGGTGGACTCCGCCCCTTTCGCATTCTTGTCTTTGAAAGGCTAAATGTGTGCTCCAATGAGAGGTCAGGGCGCTAGATGATCCTGCCAAGGATTCCGCGCACATACTCTCCCAACATAGTGATGGAAAATAATGACACAAGTTTCAGATTATTTCAGCAAAACAAACATGCTACAAATTCAGCTAAGGAGCAGCTTACCGTAGCACAGGGTCATGGCGCCGAAAAACGGGATCACCGTGACATCTACGTGCGTCTTCATGCTTGCCCCTACCTATGGCTAAAAACTGAAAACGACCGCCTTCTACGCTTCAGTTTCCTTATTAGAGGGACGTTGCGCAGAAAGTCATGTTCATTCGAAGTCATCCATGAGACGTTTCTTGTGAAATACTGTTCACGCGCCAGTCAAGTGAAATGTGAACACTACCAGGCACTACTGAAGACGTAGGATCTTCTCCGCCGTATGAGCTCTCACGGCTCTTCAGAGCTTCTGCACCATCTATAGCATTCGACGCCTTTCGTATGCTCTGCCTGCTTTACACGCTTTTAGGCCTCTATCGAAACCCTTTCTACACAGCTGCCCTACTCATCTTTTCATTTACCCCATGGCGCCAGAATATTCGCATTTCATTCCACCTGCGCTGAACGGTGCAGCTCCTCGGGTAGCCCTTCCAAATTGATGACATTCAGAAAATTAATTTAAAGGAATCTTGCGCGGAAAAATCATGATTCTATTTCAGCCATAAATCACTGGCTTGAGACTCATTATCCACGATAATAGTGAAAAGAACTGAAGTATTGCTTTCGTTTTGATTAGAAATTCGAAAACTCGAAAAGGCTGCTACGCGTTCGAATTGCCCACGGACGTCTTTCACGAATGCTGGCGACGGGGATGCTCAAACTTGGTTCTTGGAGTGCATTCACTAGAAGCTCTTTCTGGCCTTCTGCTTCGTTGCATTCACATCTTACACTTCTACTCCATCCTATTCCATCGATCGATTTGTCTCCACTCTCCGAAATCGCGCGCTTTAACCCGATTCTCTCATTGCGTCCTGGTACGTAGCCGGCCAAACGCCGTCTTCTTTCCATGCCTCGCCTGGCTCTGCCTCCTGGTCCTTCGATGGTCCATAACGTGTAGTTTTTGTACGTTTGTTTCTCTTCAGAAACCGAATCTTCATGCGTGAAACTTTGTGTGCTATTTCCAGTGATCACAACTGACATATTCATGTTAGGAAAGAGTGCAAGAATTTTCCGCGCAAGATTCCTTTAAGTCTTTT
>MU868354.1:182569-261129 GCA_036418205.1 Ostertagia ostertagi
CTTTTTTTTCCTCCTTGTTTCCCGCTGTTTGCGAAGGACCCCATGAGATGAGCCAGTTGGGCCACCAGTTTCCAGGGCTGAAGGTCTCTTCTTGATGCCGTCAGGTAACGTGGGCATCTATGAAGATTTTTCGTATAGAATGCGAATGCACTCTTTAATGAATAAGTTATGGCAAGAACCATTCGGGTCTGTTATACGTGTGAGTAAATGGTTAAATCATCTGGAGTGGTAGGCAAAATGTCTTTTTTTTTTGGCCCACCCCCCTGTATATGGAAAAGCTTGCATGTGTGTGTTGCCATTGTTGTGTTTCCACGACTGCCTTCTGCAGCGTTCAAAATAAAATATAAAATAAATAAATAAAATTGGTAGCGACGCATGTGACCAAAGCGAAGAATTGGCTCGATTGTCCCTTACTTGCGGTCCGATTCTCTCAGGAAATCACTGGTTTAGTGTATTTCCGTGAGAAGTATAAGGTGAATTCAGAATTTCGGACTTTGCGATTCGTCAAGTGTTCACAGCTTTTGCTTGGGCTAGGCGTTGAACCTTACTGTGGAGAAGAATTGTTTTTAGGTGGATCGAGAGGTTGCAAGGGAGAATGTGACCTATGAGTAGAAACACCGAAATGATAGGACCCCAAAATTTTTGTGCATACGTCATTTTTGCCCGTTTTTGCATCACCTGTAGCTTCAACTCTAGTGTTACTTCGCAGACGTAACGCTTGCAAAAATACTGGAAAAGGCCTGCCAAGCACAAAGGCAGTTTTTACCCTATAGTTTGTTGAAGGAGAGGTATCCATTAGAAATCTACCTAACTCCCACGCGAAAAATGTAAACTTTGTTGAAAGGTAAAATTAATTAAAGATGTTTTCCTGCCCCTATAAACAGCAGGCAAAGATAGGAAAATTGATTCTAATCTCGCTTATACGCTGATGCCGTTGAAATATGATTATTTTAACGGGAAAAAGTATAGGACGAATGGTGAGTCTTCAAAAAAAAAAGAAGCAAAGTGTTCAAAAACCCGAGAGACAGCGGCCTGTCCTCCTCGCGCCTGATTCGAAATTTGCGACGAGTAGCCATATTATTGGCGCTTTCTTGTAAGCCATTCAATCTTGTCTGTCGTAATCACATTATTTTGTTATAGCAATCCTCATGTTGTATCCTGCAGTAATAATGTTAAACCCGTACTACTGTAGACGAATCGCCATATGAAAGAGAAGGCTGGATTAGTGAGATTTCAAGGTGAGGCGCTATGGTGTTTGCAATGCGCTCCTGAGAAGGGAGTCGTGCAACCAGGGCTCAAGCCTATGCTTGCTACACATTATGCAACGGGGGGGTCGTATTGAGTGAGGGAGAGGGGGTGGTCGTACTTGCTCGGTTGTAAGAAGTTGCAATGCTGATGAGTGGGAGCGGCGCGGTAGAAATTTTGCCGTTGTAGCGCGCATATATATTCCACTGAGAAAGGATAGAAGAAATTGTTGGGGCGATATTTACGGTTTCAGAGCTGACTAAATATTAGCTCCCCGCTTGGACGCAGGTTGTTGAAGGGGAAAAAAGGGCGCGGGTTTTTTGATGGGGGGAGGAGATGTGGAGGGTAGAGGGATAGGGAGAAGAGGGTCGCTCCCCCCCCCCCCCTATCGAAATCCACGTTGGGGGGAGGAAAAAATAAAAAATAAAAATGAAAAAAACGGGGTGCGTAAAACATTCTGAAAAGTTTAGCAACGATAGTGAGCGACCCTTTGCGTGCAAACCTGTCTGGTCGGAATTATGGTTACATGTAGCTTTCCGTTAAGACGGCTTTTGGCGCTTTTTACATAGTGTGGTACCGGAGGATTCGACCTGCTCAAAGCGCTGGATATCCTCCTACCCATCTGCTCCCTTATTTTAAAAATAATAATTAAATGCTATTCTTCCTTTCAGAGCCACCAATTCCATCGCCAATGTTGTTCTTCAAATAACTTTAATGCTTGTATCTGTATCATCTGAAGCACACTCTTTCCGAAACCGATAAGTGCTTTTTAATTATTTTGCAGAAGGTCATTCTTAGAACCCATAGAATTTCTAGTTTATGCGTTGATCAGGAAGTTTTTCGGTCTCTTCCCTTGCGAGGATGTAATCAGCATGTCAACAATAAGTACTCCACTCGTAAGAGTATGTAAATTGAGGAACAATTTGAGGAAATCCTATTGTCTGGGTTGCCTTTCATAGGCATGGTTCTGACGTCTAATCGTTAACAGCAGAATAGGTTCTTCAAATCCCTCCTCTGACGACAAGGGCTGGCAATTTTGGGTGGATTCCGAAGTCGCAAAAACAGTTTAAGAGTTGTTGCTGGAACAGGCTCCCATTGAAATTGATTTTGATATATTATTATAAATATATATATATATTATTATTATTATTATTATTATTATTATTATTATTATTATTATTTATTATTATTTATTTTATTATTATTATTATTATTATTATTATTATTATTATTATTATGAAGTGTTCGTGCTAAGTAATTTTCGTAAAAAAAGGGTCTTCCGACTTGCTTTATTTGTCTGTCAACCGCTGTTCGAACGCCGCAGCTTGCGCTCCGAAAACTTACACAAAAAAGACTGAGTTATGAGGCAGGGATGGCTGAGTGGTTAAGAGGGTAGATTCATGCCCTGCACCTCCGAGAAACCGCTAGGTCGATTCCTGCCGAGGCTTGAAACCATGCCCTGCAGAAGTTGTAAAAATGGTTCCAGTACCAGCGTTAAGCAAAGGTTGGCAAGCCGACTGATAGAGACCCCTTCACAACAAATATGTCTATAGTCGAAAAAGCACAAAGGCGGCAAACCCTGTGCGGGGCTAACGCTAGGGAAAAGAAAAAAAGAAGCTGAATTATGGGCGCAAACTTGGCCCTAAGCGGGACTGTGACACAAATATCTTGCTTACTGAGAACTGCTATCATTACACTACCGGGGCCCCAAAAGACTCTAGCTCATCTTTTCACTGTATTTTTATGAATCTGTGAATCTCTCCTGACTTTTGGATCTTGGGGTGGATTCTGCTCTGTGCTTTCTCTACTGGCCTCTGTTTGTCTGTAATACTCACCTTCGTGCTGCGCCATGTGTATCACCCGGTCCACAATAAGCCAGTGACTGCCTGCGTTAAAAATTTTGGCCTACTGCCAATCGGAGTTGCTTTACGTCACGGAAGGAAAGGACAGGAAGGTAGAATCCTGATATTTCCTTGGCATTATTTTTAACGTATAACGAATTGGAAAGACAAATAAACTCCTTAGTATTATAGTATCAGTATCCATTATTAGTTATTATTACCATTAGTATAGTATTAGGTGCTCTAGGAAGCCTTAAAGTAGCTTGTTGTTGCGCCCAAGTGGGACACAGATGAGTGATCTTTCTTTTCATGTGATTTTCTCTTCCGGCTTACAAATTAGGTGAGGCCGTCGTTTCGCGGATTCCGAAACGTTCAATTATGAGATTTCACTTTCATGTTTTTGTACACGTGCACTGTTCTCTTTAAGGGACGTATCGTAACAAAGAGCGTGAGAAGATCGCTTTCGCATTCACAAAAGAATGGACTTTTCGAACAGGGTTGCTTGATTAATCAAATGTCCGACTGAAAAATAAATCTCTTGCCAACAAGCCGTCGGCGATCTTTTTATTGAGTCGCTGCAGAATTCTCCTTCCGTTGAAAGGACCGTATCTGGAGCTGGCCTGTTGTAGCTGCTTACACTGTATGTCCGAGCACTTCAGAGCATATTTACTAGGGCAGACCACCCCTGGCTTCCTCGCGATTCCTCTAGTAGATTTATTTCTCCATCAACTGGACTCTAAGCCATAAATTTGTGCAGTGGAATATCGGTGCAAGTTTAGACTTGTAACAAGTCCAGTTTTTCGGTGCAAAAGGTTGCCAGCACGTTCTTGTAGAGCTAACAGAAAAATATAGATAGATATATATTATATATGTTCCTAAATCCCTGTTACTGTACTGTCTGAAAAATGTGGCCTGACTAAGCCGAGTTGGTCGGTATACGCCATGCATTCTGCTTCCATGCAGGCTCGTCGAGGCAATCTGGCCCATATACTGCCTCACAGGGCTAGGTGATGCACAATGGCGAGCTGATGTGAAGCTCAGCCTTTTCATTCTCCAAAATGGTTGTACCACATAGACGCATGAGTGAAGGCTTATAGGGAAGGGGCAACGTTCGGTCCCAAATTTGACCCCGGCCTAATGCGTGTGTGAAGTCGTTCCACCTGTCACTACGCTACGCACTTCCACCCTAATGTATACGTGCAGGGCTTTGTTCAGTCACTTATTTGTGTATTTAGAGGTGGGATAAGTTCAACACCAACTGGCGCAGGTTCCACAATCATGGTCCAGTGACCAGTTTTGGATGAGCCACGTAGAAACCAAGCGCGCATTCCGGTGTCCTGGCGCTAAATCCTGGTGACCAAAAACACAGGTCACCACACTGGTTGGTCCCGAAATTCTGAGTAGAAGTCGAGTGCATACCTCATCTCTAGAAGGGATTAGTTACAAAGTAGTGCACCGCCTTACCCACTATCTGTTACTTTCGTTGTTTTTTTTTCTCCAAACATTTTGTACCTGATTTTTCAACATAAATTTCACATAATGTTGTATAATAGTATATTTAGAATTCAACTGGGCATCGAGTGATGGCGTCTACCTTCGGCTAAATGCCTCAATTTTTGGTGTTCCATCGAACATTGCCAGCGTTCAGTCACGCGGTCATTTATAGGACAATGAAAACAAAAGTGATAAATCGCAGTTTTCTCACGGGCCCACACGAGGGACAAGTGAGTGTTGTGCTACCTTAAGGGTGTCAAGCATGATGGAAAATATATCACCAGGCTGAGCCAAGGAGATGATTCGAATTAGCGACGATCGCGTTCAACTGGAGCAACGATTCCGAGAACTTCCTTACGGTAGACCATACATCACAACGCCATTTCTCTTGGAAGATTTTCTTGGTATATCAGAATTCGTCAATATTTCGGTTAATCACAAATCATTCAGGTTCGATTCAGATTCATACAGTACCCTAACATAAACCAGACAGTACCAGTCGGATAATACGACGGGACCAAAATCTTTGGCCACGACGCCCACGCATTTTAAAAATTTACTCGAAAGAGATTGCAGATCAAGTAAACGAGTAACTGAAGTAAAGCAGGTTATCAAACGGAAAAACCAGATCATGCGATTGCGGGCTGGTTTACCGGCACGGACTCGTTCCAACTATTCCAAATGCAACCCGGGCTACGCTAACTGAACGACAAAAGACCCGTGAGTGAACGGGGGTGGAGTGAAGCAGTCAGTTAGAGAGCTCCGTACGAGTTTTTTAGCGGATTAGATCGATCAGTCGACGACCCAAAGTCGCTGATCAGTTTGTCGTCGACGATCGCGGTCAGACTGGCCCATATCTGCTACCGAGAAATGTTGCGCTGCGGACTCGTCGTCTTGTCAGGTGACCTAGTTATGCACTTTTCATCTACCGAAATCTTTCTTAAGTTCTTCACGCTTCCCTACCTTACGCCACCAATACATAGATTCAAATGCCGTAGGATCTCTCCCAAGTAGCGGTCTTACGGTATGAAGCTCTTTGTGAGATTTTCGGAACATCGTGCTCCTTGGCTGACTCATTTGGGCGATTTTATGGGCTTCTTCTCTAACAAATTGTTATTCCACACATTTTTTTCTCTTCCCGGTCACATTATCCGTTAACAAATCCTATAGCACTAGTTGTAGAGTAATTTCATTGCTCTTCAGAAGCGGAGCGCTGCGTCAGAGAGATGGCTCACCAATTTTTGATTTAAACGGACCTCTTTATCCGCAAATTGTCAGGAGAAATCCACTGATAACAATTTTTTGGTCGCTTTAGTTGACAATTAATTGACAATTCTGCTCAATTATTTATATAATTTTGGATTATAATTCTACAATTGTGAAAAATTGATTGAATAGTTTTGGTTGACAAGTCACTTGAGTGTAAGTGGATCTATCACAGTTTTACTGATAGCTATATTCAACTGCATTTTTCAGCAATTGTCCTCAGTAACTGCACTATTGTACAACGTCCTAAGCGGCAAACGTTCAAGTATGATGAAGCCCTACTGGTACAGGCTAATCCGCATCCGAATACGAAAGTGAAGCAGGGATATTTGGCACGATACGCACCACAGGACTGGCCGAAATGGTAAGCTGATCAGTTATTTCTGTTCACAAAAAGATTAGGTTCTTTGTAAAGTATGTGTGATTTTTTTTCATTTCCATATCCCTCCTTTGCCTACTCGTTGATTTGTTTATACATTCTTTGAAACCAGTCGTAATTTTATTGAAGTCAACACTTGGCAGCATATATACCCTCTGTTTCTAGCGGCCAAAAAAAGTCTGCACTACGGACTTTACAACACAAGTGACGTCAATCTCCAAGAAAAACTGATGACTAGTACTTCATAGTGATAGCTGATAGTCAGCTGGTAGCTGGATATAGTGACAATTGCTAGAATATAATTGCAACTAGTTATTAATTCCACTGGCAGAAAACTATCACATTTTCAGTAGGCCGTCGTCACTTGTGTTGTGGCTTCTGTAGTTCAGACTTCCGTGGGTTTTGCGCATCGAGTTCCTTTTCCAACTCTCTATCAATTTAGAAGAAATCTTTAGCCCCTATAGGGTGCTTGGATTTCAATTTCAATGTTTTTCTCTTTATTTCCTTCCTTGGTTTTTTCCTGATTTTTTGTCAGAAATTGAGCAACAGTAGAGGAATAAAGGATAGGGGTAATTATAAATGCATACTCTAAATTTGAAAATAGTCAAGCCTAAATACCCCTGGCCGATGACAGAAGTTGCGAATCAAGCGACTCGCTAGCGCCCGCGCTCGCGTCTCTTCCAGCGAATTACTCAACTGAATAGCCGCAACGCGACCGCGGACGCTAAGGAAACGCTATTACCGAATCGCTTGATTCACAAAGTCTGTCATCGGCCTAACCGTGTCATGAAGCAACTGGATGCACTTGTTGCGCTGAATGACCGTGATGATTTACTGTTGGAATATGTCCTTCACGTTTCATCCCATTTCTGTGTTCAAGAAAATCGAATAGTTAACCTAATGAAAAGAGCCCATTCAGTGAAATTATGAGTACCGTACAACATCGAGGAGGAATATTATTTCATTCCCTTTTTGCTATAAACAACACTAGGCTTTCCCTTCAGACAACTAACTATAGGAGAACAATGGTAACCTTACTATAACTCTAACAAGTAAGTACACGGCTCTAATGTACAAAGCCGCAATCAGCCTCGCAATAGTACTGATAACTACGCTGAACTGAAATGACGTGCCACCTATTTTTTTCAATTGGAATTGCGACCCACAAGTAGAATTTCAAAATTTTCCTTGTCAGATATCCTCTCACATCGACGGTAATTAGAACATTTTCATGTCACTGTACACATTTTGCGTTGTATAGCCCTGAACGTCGCTAAATGGCCCTAAAAAAGATGCTGCCTCCTTGGGAAACGTAGCCTGGACTTGAACCTGGATCATTCTTGTTTTTTCATATAGCCCTATTCATTGCGCAGTCCAAGCCCCATGTTTCTTCTTTCGTGATCATTGCAATAATTTGTTACCTGTGATTATCGGCGGTGGCCGTTTGGGGAACCGAGTCCGCTTGCCTCCATCGCCGCTGAACTATGAGGCCCAAGCTTAAGGGAGCTACGGTTATTTTATCGGTCAAAGCACCAACGATTGAAAGCCCATCAGAGAAACTTGACGCTGAATTGTAAATTGTACCGACCTCCTGATTTGTCTTCTATCATATCTGATCGACATGAGCCCTATCGCTCCTGACTTACCTTTTTCTCATTTTTTGTGCGTAAATCAAATATTTTAGAGTTCAAAAGTACAATATTTTAAAGAATTTTCCTTTATATAAAGGATAATTCTCACGACGAGGGTAAGTTTTTAAGATGATGCAAATTGGATGGATATCTGTACTTATCCCTTACGGACACGAACGACGTAACGCATCTCTGCTTGAATATCGCAAGAATCAAAGGAGCTCGTTAGGAACGTGAACTCAAACTAGCAGGGTTACAGTGAAGATTTTGCTGTGAATTTTTATCACAGTTATGTACATTATGTCTTTCGAAACCGCTTTCGCATAGTGCCATCAAGTGTATGCCAACATGGTCACTGATGACCTAGTGATATTGTTCAATGAATTTTAATAATTGAATAAAGATAGAGACAAAGATAAGATAAAGATTTGAGAAAGTGTTGCTGGCAGAGTCATCTCTTCGTCTGAAGTCTCATATATTATTGCAACAGTGATAGCTTACAAAATAAATAGCGGGGTACGAATTACTAGATCCGACGCGACGACAAGCCTACCGCGCCCGTAATCCTACCAGCATTAGCTCCCTACGTTCCTCAAGAGTGTGAGCCTGATGAGCTGCAGGCAGAGAGCGAAAAAGTACCATTCTAGATGATGAACCAAATAACACGCAAACGCACCGTTTACGCTACAGAGTACGCCATGCCTTGACCTCACGCATTTTAACCAAATGATGCATTGCGCGCATCCCATTTTCACGATTACTTAGGTAGAGCAGCTATCTTTGTGAGTCAGGCAGATTGATGCGCAATTGACAACTCTCGAATTCCCTAGTGAAACTGGGGATTGGAGACGTCATGGGCAGAAAGAAACCTCTCTTTCATCGAAAAAACTCCGCCCTGAAATGGGCGTGGCCAGGCGTCGTACTATCTCTCACCTCTCAACGGTGTCGCTGTCGCTATCATCTTTATCGTAAACTAACACAATGCCCAAGATTAACGCTAAACGAGAAGAAGACGATCTTTTTAGGAATTTCCTTCGCATTTTTTATGATTTATGATTACCCTTATGCAAATTTTTTGAATGTGTGCAACCCCTGGAACTATTTTTCATTATAAAGCAGAAATGTTATTTATTGATCGAATGTCTCTCTTCATATGGTTCATTCCGTACGGTTTTTTCTGAATTCAATAGCTACTTTGGGAGTAAGTAGGGCGTTGCTGTGGTAGTATGTATGCTGGACCAGGAGGCACTGAAAAGCACCTATTGTTAACAGTGCAAATTAATGGGTACTGAGAAACTTACTCCAGTACGGAAGAACGAAAGGTGGTCTATTGAGTGGGGGAAATGGTCCGCTGAATGAATCGAGGAATGGTGCATAGTCAGCACCGCCAGCAACGTTGGCAGGACCAGGACTGAATTGAATGGTGCTATAAGTGCCTACAAGGAGGAAATTGATCGAAAATTAACGTACTTGTTAAATGTGGGAGGAAGATATATAACAGGTCGTGGTGCAGGAGCGGGCGGAGCTTGCGCAGGTGGATTTGGATAGGTTGGGGCCTGCGCAGGTGGAGAATAGGACGGGTACGCAGCAACGGCTGCAAGCAATCCAAGTGCCACAATAAGCATTCTGAAATAGAAAATCTCGTGGAGACCCAATGTTGGGGATAAATGAATTGTGAGAAAAAGAAATCGAATCAAAAATTTCCGTCCTTTCGTTTTATAGGAGCTGCTGTATAATTTTCTTCCTTCGCCACTCCCCTACCATAACATTAAATATTCATCTAAACATTTTTCACCAATTGAAAATGTCAAATCAAGGAAGACAGCAATTCAAGTCCATCAAGGTTGTTATTAAGCCAAACGGATTGAATGCTGCATTTTAATGATATGTATTGATTACCTTCATTCGTACCTCACTACCCAAGCACCGTAGTGAATCTGCTACCGTAAACCTTTACTGTGATGACAAATCTGAGTATCTCCTTTCGAGTTTTGAGTAACCGTTACATTTTTATCCTTAGAATAGTCTTTACGTCTCACAACCTGAATCGTATTTACGATTACGATTCATCGCATTTTCGTGAACCTCGAAAACTCAAAAAAGATGATTTTATTTCTTTCCTCTTTGTCATGTGCACAGTTTCTATCGTGACGTTGACATTTAGCTGTTATAATATATTTCCTAAAAAATGTCACGTGAGCAATTTGTTTTGACTGCTAGTTCGCCCCAAGGAATTCTCATTTAGATGAAACAAGGGTCTATAAATATGATGAAAACCTAAGGATGCTCCTGGGTGTAAGACAGGAGGCTTGAATTATCGCCGCTAGTATCTCGCTCACAACGTTTTCCGCGCGAAATACCATAACCAATCAAGTTCGCATCCGCCCATGCCCGAGTCCTGCTGCTGAAAATCGGGCTGTTCAATGTCGACAATTTCTCCACACGTGGACATATTTGGCTTGGTGGAAGGAACAGGGTAGGGTTTTGTATTTTCTGGGGGTGCGCAGGGGAGAGGAGGAAGGGAGGGCCGAAGATGGATTAGTGGGGAAGTTTCAAAATGTAGCGCGCCACATACATTTGTTGCTTTACAATTTTATCAGTCGCTTCAGCGGCAATTTTGAATTAGTATGAGGGTGGCTCTGGCTTGAGGGTTTTCTTTTCACCTGGACTACTTTACACTGTACTAGTTCTAGTTGAACAACCAACCCGATGGGGTCATACTATCCGGTCAAGGGAGAGGTCTTATCACCGCTACCATTTCCTAGAACCATGTGCACTCTGATGAGATTACACCATGCAGAGCTCTCTTTGATACTCTAATGCCCTCCTTTCTCCTTCATCTTTTTTTCCTTTGAAGTCATGAAATTTCTCCAGTACATCCGAATTCCGGAACAAAAGGGGAAAATCAGCATCAGTGAAAAAATTGGACGTCCTCCCCAAAATGAACGGCATTAAATGTATGCATTGCCGTTATCTAATGGCCTGGCACAAAGCGCTCCAGTAAGCCAGCCAGCAAAGAAATGTGCTCGACTCAGATCTTTCTGGGTCACTTGATTTACCAGTGTTTTGAGCCAATAACGATCGCTGTTATTCTCCGAATAGAGACTTTGATAATCGCAAACTTACTCATCAAAACTTTTCTAGCTTTCATGAGAGTGAGCAGGAATGGTGTAATGGCACGTGGAGCAGCTTGCCATGTGCGCGCTGCGGGGATCAAGTCCAGGATCGCACGCCTTCACGCTTTCAGGCCAACGAAGTACTTCTTCTTCGTGGATGGTTGACTGGTACGACTTTTCAAAAGGCTAAAACATTATACAGACCGTTGGCTCTTGCACTGGGCCAAATTCAAGGTGCCATTGCAATTTTGAATGGAAGTAGAATGCGTGGCGTATATCAAAAGAGAGTGCATCAACGTGTTTTATTCTCCTTGTGAAGATGCAACGCACCATGAAACGCTTCTGACATCTGTTGAGTATCGTTCACAGTCTACGAAGTCGAAGAATTGGCGATTTGTATTAGATACACATCGTCAGTTTATTTATTTATTTTATCTGCGTTAGTGAACGGCCAGACCATGACAAGTTGCTTATCCCCTACGGTATTTCAAAAATCGGCTGATTGCCTCCGTGATCTCTTCGAGTTCTTTTTTCTATTATAGTTGATGAATTGCGGGGAAATTCACGATTTTGCGTCCAGTCATGAAAATCAACAAAAGTCATTTTTGTGGTTATTCTCTGAATTCTAATGTTCTTTCTTTCATCTGTACCTCACCATGTTAACAATCAGGTATTGTTCGTGTCTTTGTTGAAATTCTAAAAAAGGTTATTGGAGTATCAATATCGGTCGGAATCAAATCCTGTCCTGCGTCTGATAACATTCTCAGTGATCTCTTCTTTTTTAAAACACACACTGTACAATACCGCCCAACTAATTTTGGTTCATCGACGGAATGCGACGCAGCAGTCCGTCGCAACCGTCGCCTCGCCATAACTTCAAGAACAAATGCGGACTAGGTCATTCGAAAGTTATTACCACCTGGATAGCTCTGCTCACGAGAATCCAATGAATCTGGAGGACATGAGTCCTCTGAATTTAACGCTTCATTTTTCATGAAATTACTCAATTACCTGAGCCTGACTCATTAGCGAGGCGTCGCTCGCTTTTAATTATTACCAGAGGGAAACATATAAATTAGTAGTATTAGCTAGTAATAAAGTTATTATACTACTTCTTATGTAAAGTGAAAAGGCCGACTGTTGTGTTCTTCAGATAGCGTGCTCGTCATTTTGACTACGAAGTCACAAGTGGGGTCAGCGTTTGTTGAAATGTCATTTTTACACGGGAAAAGCTTCTTTGGAACCAAAAGTATCAGTAGAAACTAATAGCGACAACTGAGCCTTGTCATTACCCAGTTCCTTTCTCTTACAGAGGGCTCACCCTAACTTGACGAGAAGTTTTTGAAGTTTCCTACCTAGACCGGCTGTCAATTTTCGAGGCCTTATAATCAGAGCGATCACATTTTTTTCATGGAAAGGAAAACAGCTACAAAAAAGTATACGCCTGAAATCCTCGGGAAAAATGCTTTACACCTGATGTGAATGTTCTAGTCACAAAGTTTTCATGATTTTTCAAGTTTTTCATCGCCGCATCTCTCTGCACGTTAAGCATTCTACCTAATTAGGCGTCCGCCGAGCGCTGACCCACTGGATGATTTCGGGTTCAAAATGGGGGACGAGCACCATGAAGAACACAACAGTCTCTTTTTCACCTTAACATAGGGGAAAAAAATAATATAATACTTTATACTGCTAATACTACTACTTTATATATCTCGTTCCCTCTGGTTATAATAAGCGAGCGCGCTCGCTAACTGAGGTCAGCTCAGGTAATTGATAACATTTCATGAAAATGAAGCGTTAAATTCAGAGGAACCAATATCCTCAGACCATATGGATTCTTCGTTGAGCAGAGCTATCTAGTGGTATAACTTTCGAATGACCTAGTCCATTTTGTCAATGAGTTATTGCGGCGAGGCGACCGTTTGCGCGGACTTGCTGCGTCGCATTCAGTCGATTGAACAAAAAAATTAGTAAGCGGTATCGTAGTAGCATCTCTTTTGTTCGATTCTCCAATTCATCCCATTCTCCGTAGAGTAGGTTAGAAGAAGTCGTACGCACTCTGGTTAAACTGATCACATCTTTGCCTTTGAGCCAGGTGCTAATCAGAGGACCGTGGATTCCATGGAATTTTTCGATGTGTTACAAAGAACATCTTGCGTTGCCTACTATAACATGCCTGTAGTTGCAGAGAGTTGGCTTCAGCCGTGACAGTGAGAGGAGCGAAAAAAGACATTTTGCCTATGTCGGACTTCGGCACCCTTTTTCTTCAGAGGTTGCCGGTTCGTGACGGGAGTTCTTTAGAAGGTATTCCTAAGTGCTCCCTCTATAAGTAAACGCCAGGCCGTTTTCTGGGACTTGCCTTACCAGCCGAGAAAAAAATGGGACCTTGTGCTTATTTTTTAGTCGATTCAAAGTGGCTGCCACAGCATTTTGTTTTTACCACTCTGATTTGCCTTTATGTATTCACGCATCTATTTCAGGACAAGGGTGTGGACGCAGCTGGCAGATGCAACGCTTCCCCATGTGGCCCAGTTTCAAGCTTCGCGTCACAAAACTCGGGTGCTGCGCGTCTGCAATAAGGATGTGCCGTGCCGGCGGTCATTACATATACGGCAAGTGGTACGATACCAGTACAGGAAACTCTGGGTTAGGCGCGGGTTTGGCTGCGGAAGGGGCGACGCCGCTTCTGTTAATGTTTGCATGTACCTCTGGGAAATGTGTAATCAGTCAGACGGACTGTTTCATGAAAACTGTTTCGCCAGCAAGTCGAATAGAACGAATTAAGTGGCAGCTCCAAATTGAGCTGTTAAGCGGTATGTCTTTCTGGAGCCTTCAACGGCGACTACAGGGGTGGCCAAAAAACGAGACACTTGACTCCAACCATTCAGACAGCATTAACTCACACTATTGCAGAATCAAAATGACTGCGCCAACTCATTATTGGAGAGCCACCTCTAGTCCATTCTTAAACCTTATACGACAGCTCTACACGACGACATTCAGAGATTTTCCCTCGGAAACATAGTTTCGCGATACAACTCAACGGGGTCGTAGAGGTACCACTAAACCATTCACGCACGTCCCTGAAACGACGGGTCAAAGTTGTTTTGCAGGTCACAGCCTTCAGTGTCTCGAGGAAAAGCAATTGATCGCTAATCCATTGAAGAAATCGTGAGCGTAGCTTCAGCCGGCGATATACGGTAAGCCCGTTGAGCTCGATGGGTGGGCGGTAGTTGGACGTCATATTCTGGAGACGGCTGGGACAGCCGAATGGAGGGGCTGCTTCTGCGCCTTTACGGGGGGGGAGGGGGGGGAACACCGTACTGGAGTTCTACGCGTAGAAGTCGCCACTAACATCGTGCGCTTTTTGCGACGAAAAGTCCGATGGGAAAAGTATCGCTTTTTTGACCACATCTGTATATTGACTGACGCTGAAGACAGCGAGTGCAATGCTAACAGAGGCTTGCTTTCGCTTATCGGAAGGAGATTTCAGGAATCTTTGACCTTGCCTCCACTTCAATTGGTAACACTGTGCTGACGGAAAGTCTTGTTGATGCTACATCATTGAGCGAATTCTGCCCCAGCCTGATCGTAAGCTTACTCGGCAGCCTTCCAGGACATGGAGGCTTGTCTGGAAAAGTTTTTTGCATTAGAAATATGCCAATCAGGAAAAAATGGAGCCTAATTCTGCACCGTCCATGCATGCACCCTTTATCATACAAAAACCATTTTTAAAAAGCGCCCCTCCTGTCCTGAAGGCTTCCTTGGTTGGATGGACAAGACGTTAATTTCAGAAGCTATGTTGCCGCATCCACTACAAATACGCAGGGCAAATGACAATCACATAATTGAGCGCCAATGGATTTACAGGATTTCAAGTCTATTGGCTTAGGGCACCACAGTAGTGAGGCCACGTTTACGTTCACTTTGGACGCAACGTGACACTACAGATTGCGCACGCGCACTGCATCAGCCGCAGGACGATGATGAGTATACCATTGCACCATACCACTGTTGTTCTTCTTGCAAGAGTCATTGCCAAATTGTTTTTGTGTACTCCGAGATAGTACGAACACTGAAACATTGTGTTTCTAAAAAAATTTCAAGGTTATGTATGTCTTTAAATCTGGCCCACTTTTTACCCACGTAGTCGGCAAATGCTCGCAACATTCGCGTGTGTACTAAGCCTGAAAAAAAAGTAAACGTCACTGTGATGAACTAACCAGGAAGCGTCTTTCCAGGGGCAGTACACGTTTTTTTGAAAATTGGTCTTCTTGCATGAAAGGGCAGATGCAGGACCACAGAAACCCCCTATATTTAATTTTTCTGAACGCCTCTGAATGCCAGAAAGGGGTCCGTGATCGATTCCTCTTTGGTGGCAAACTTTTGCCATTCGAGTTGACGTTCCAAAATTTGCGCGCGCAATGGAGTTCTGAGTTGTTCTGGTTGGTTCTAACTCCACTTGCCGAGCGTATGTTGGCCACGTTCACGAAATGAAGTGGGCCATGGGAAAAAGTATCTTTTTTTTTACCACTCCTGTATATGACTTTGACGCGCTGAAGAAAACGAGGCACGGTTAACAGAGGTTTGACTTTCGCTTAGGAAGGATGCAGTAACATGTTTACTTGCTTCATTCAATGCTGTACAGCCGTGATGACAGGAAAGTTTGTTGATGTAATACCTCATGAAAGCGAAATTCTGTCAACATATCGTAAGCTAATCGGAGCCTTACAGACATGGAGCGCTTTCTGAAAAAATGTTTTTTTTGACATAAGAATTCCTCAGAAGATGGATCAACAGGAGCCTAATTCATGCTACTCCAGCATTGCAACCTTTTCATACAAAAACCATTTTTAAAAAAGCGCTCCATGGCCGGAAGGCATTCCACTGGTTAGGAATGGACAAGAGTTAATTTCAAAGCTATGTCGCGATCCTACAAATACGAGGGCAAATGACCACATCACATAAATGAAAACGCTCCATGGAATTTACAGGAATGTCAAGGTTGTGGCTAAGGGCACCACAGTATGAGGCCACGTTTACTTTTCACTTTGACGGCACCGTGACACTACACATGGCACGCACTGCACACCGGAGGGACAGATACGGTATACCATTACCATACGACTGTTGTTCTTTCTTTCAAGAGTCCTTCAAAATTGTTTTTGTGATACTCGACGATAGACCGAACATCTGAACATTGTGTTACTGAAAAAATTAAGAGTGATGTATTGTCTTAAATCGATATTTTCCCACTTTTTTCAGCACGCACGTCGGAAATGTCGCAAGATCGTCCTCACGCACGTCGTTGTATAAGCTGAATTAAAAGTAAAAGAAACGTAAGCTGTGATGAACTTACAGGAGGTTTTCTGCGCGTGATCGTTTTTTTTGAGAAAACGTCTCTTGCAGATTATAGGGGAGATGCGGGGACCAAGAACCATGATATTTAATTTTTCCTGAAGGGCCTCTGAATGCCAGAAAAGGGTCCCTAGTTCGACTCCTCTTGGCGGTTGTGGCCAAACTTTTGCAAATTCAGATTGGACGTTTCCAAAATGGTGTTTTTTTCGGGGGACGCCAAAAAAATGGGTTTGATTGTCTCTGGTTGGTTCTAACTCATTTTGCTGTCGAATTTTGGATCAAACACACTGCAGCTCGAAATGCATTTGTTACCACGGGAATCGAACTACGGACCTCCTTTTCTGGTATTCAGAGGGCCGTTAGGAAAAATTGAACATGGTTCTGTGGTTCCCGCATCTGTCCCTATATCATGCAGAAGACCGTTTTCAAAAAGCTTGTCACGCCCTGAAAGACCTTCCTCGTAAGTTTACATTGCCTTGCAATCCATCGATTTATAATTCTCCGAATCTTCCGCGATGGTCACATCTAATTTCTAGGCAATTTTTGACACGAGATCTAAATATGTGCTTTTATGAAGCTTGCTTCGAGTAGAGAACTTCAAGGAAGATAGCCTTCTGTGTGCAGATATTTTATATCAACCTGAAAACCCCATTTTTCGCAAGGCGTGAAAATGCACAATTTTAGGGCATGGAAGTACAACGATTACTTTTCATAACACTCTTGTCATTAGGGGGACATTAAAAAAGGGCCGATGATAGATTTAACTAGACGTAAGCCCAGAGGAAGGGAAAAGTGTCACGGAAACCCAAATTGCCCACATCCTCCCACAAGCCCTTCCCATCCTTGAGGGTTAGTCCCAAGCAGAGTATTTGGCGCACATACTCACATGTCCCCCTGTCTCCCTCCCCAATGAAATGAGCGCCTCTTTAACATAATTTTAAGAATAATAAGGAAGCCCCTCAGCTCTTCATTACATCACTTGCTGAAATTACTTGAGAAAAAAATCCGTGCACTTTGCATAAGAAATAGCAAATGATATTCTACAGAAATCTTACTCTAGACAAAATAATCTATAAAAATCTGTTTGAGGAACGTCGATTTTTAGCTCCAAAGGAACGGCGCAGAGCGACCGCGACTCTACCATTACAATTTCTCAGTGTAATTTTGTAACCACCAAAATCCTGAAACTAGGAATTTCTGCAGACCATATATCCCTCGTGGAATCATATATGAGGCAATTTCTGTAAGGAACGAAGCTTGGTAAAGTGGAAAGTGGCGCCACTGAAACATCGTCTGGTGGTTAAATACCGGGATCGAATCTTCCTCAAGCCAATAAGTCTCACACCCAACCGGAGCTGTCTAATTGAAACCTGCTACATTTAAGATGATAAAATACTGAATTGTTCATCAGTTGGGCCTCCGCAACTCATCTTTTGGGTAAAACCTCATTTAAGACGCCACTACCATTCTGAACAAGAGGAAAATGCATGGCGCATTCCACAATGGACTAAACAAAGCCGAGCCTTCATTTTTTTTTGCTCAAGGATCATCAAATAATAAATAAGAAGTAATTGCGTTTATAAAAATAGCCATTGCTTGAGCAACACCCGAGCACTGGCCGATAACTCATGCGCTTAGCCCTCATCTTACAAATTGATGCTCCCACTCGTGACAAATCTCACCAGATACTACTCTAATAACAAATCGATAAATCTCCTGGACAACAGCCAACGCGCATTAACTCGCAATTTAAGCTGTGCTTTTATCAACAATATTGAATAATTTACGAATAAAATAGATATTGCGATTAATAAGTCACCTAAAGGCTACTTCTGCTCCAGAAATGCTAATAAGTCAGATTACCAGTATCAGGGATTACTGAAAAGGAGGAGCAGTGAGAGCGGATGGAGCGCGATGTCTCCTCCATCCAGCATACCCGTGGCATGTGTCTCGCTCCGGTCCAATCCCCCTCTAGTATCTCTGCGTCTCCGATCCTTTCTCTCGTATCGATTTTCAGGAGTATTACCTGAACTGTGCTGTTCATTACTGACAGTACGTACTTAATTATTCGAGCATAATCTAGCAAATAGTTAGTTGTTGAATCCGCATTTATCCGGCAAATCCACAAGTTCAGTCGTTTTGGTTTTTCAACTTTCCAACTTACGCTGCAATTTCACCCTCATAAGCGATTATTTATAGCCCTGCCCGCTGATCACTTTTTCACACGATAAAAATGACTTTGCAATTTTGAATCGATATAATTTAGCTTAAATTGCATGCGTAACTGCAAGTGCTTTTACGTAGTTGAATTATCAATTAAATATTCAGAATGTACGTTTAATATCGAAGGTGTGATGAGACTGGTTGGTCCCCAATCTGCGACCCCCCGTAGCCTCAGTTCCAGACCTCCCACGACGCCATTTCTCTCGCACACTCCTCGTCCCTCAGTTGCTCTCACCGAACTGGCCCATTCCTCCTGCTCGTAACTACATCATCCCATATCTTTTTCTACGATTCACCTTATCGGACTTTATCAACACTTGATAGTACATTGATGGGAATCCCCCGAGAACGCATTTTTTCAGTTTTATTTTCGCAGTGTCTGTAACTCTTTCGCACGTGATTTCATTGCGCAGCGCTCTGCTTCTCTGACGCTCGCTCTTCAATCAATTTGGCAGTTACAATTCTTGGAGTAACTGTAGTCGCCATATTTATAACCTCTAATAAATCTGCACATGTGTACTACGAAACACGAAGTTTATTAGGAGAGAATGAGCTATGTAAAAAACCTCCTGACGCTCTTTGGTTGTATTTTTTATCAAAACAATTTATATTTTACCAATTAAAGCTTTGTTTAACTTTTCTAAGCTCTTCCAGAAGTGAGGAACATTTCAAAACTCATATTGTTAATGATTATCTTATGCTCACTATGATTTGAACTGAAAATTCTCGGTTCCTTGAAATAGCAGCTGGAAAAAATGGAAGAAATTCATTTTGTGTTGAGTATCTCTCAAAATGATATGCTGTGAAATATTATTCATTATACGAGAGAAACTATACGAAACCAAAATTCATTGGGCTTAACGGCGAGCTAAAAACTGGTATATTCTGGCTGCACTTTTCGTTTGGTATATTCTGGCTGTATCCATGCCCATGTTCCACTTTCAGTAATCTGATTGTTTTTTCATATATTTTGGCTGTTTTTTCTTCCTGACCCTACTATACTGTATTACTGGGAGCATAGTTTGTTTGAGACATTTATTTATTGTTTTTGAAAATATTAAACAGTTATGAATAAATAAAATGTGTTTATTGTTTGAATTTCTGAGTTACTTTTGGAAATGGCTGACGTTTTGAAAGCTAAATCAATGAGAATTGTTTGTGATTACATGAATTAAAACTAAAATTCTTCCGTTATTTGTAAGCCCAGGTAGAGGAAAATTGGAATGCATTTATTTCTCGCCATATTACCATTCGATATTACGTGCTCCTAAAGAAATTGTAATTTTACTAAGTCTATCCGACGTAATTTGAATGTCGTTGAAAAGAGAAGGAGTGATTAAAATGTTTTTTGCTATAGCTGTATATATTTTTATGGTATATTTCTTGGGACCAATTAATGCATTGTTACTGATTGATTGATTCGCGTGGAAACCCAAGTTTATGTCGGGAATAATGAACATTCGAAAACTCATTGTTAAGACGATTTTGTGTCTAAAATATTTCTTTCTAAAATTCCTCTCCTGTGAAAAATAGAGTATTGTGACTTTGTGCTTGATTACCAATCGAACCATTCGATATGCATGCTGTGAATGATGTAACTAATTGTACGAATGATCACACTTTCAGAGAGGGGCCATCATCACATGAACACTTTTTCTTCGACAGATCATTTTGAAGCTTTGTGATTTCTTGAATCGTCCACGTATGAGTTTCTACGAGTAACGAACTGAATTATATAGTTTGGAGATTACCTCTACTGAATCAGGTTAGTCTTGACTCCCCTTTTTATTTTTATTTCATTTATTTGATAAAGTATGACAAATACGCCACTGTTCGTCCAAATCGTGCCGTACCAACCACTAACATATTCTTGTCGGGACCTCTAGGCAGCTCTATTATACTTTGTCAGCAACTAAAATGTTATAGAAATTCCCTACCACTTGCATACTCCTTTGTCGCTTCAATTGAATGCGTTGTGGCTCGGGCTCCTTCCCTAAAAGATTTCTATTATGGAATTGAGAATTTTCTGTGGTGTTAAGAATCGTTAGAAACCTTATATAAAGTCTTCACCATACTGAAAGCTGTCCAGGGAGCAATAACATGTGCCAGAAAATGTTAAGGTTCCGATGAAAGTGTTAGAGCGTCTCTGCTACAATCTTTTCAAATCGGACAACCCTGGAAATCGCTCTTTTATCTAACCTTCTTAGATACCTGTGGTAATTAGGCATTGGCCTAGTAACTTACCAACTCAAAAACCTTCATATGTTAGACGCTTATTGCATTGATGGCTGAAGTTTGTCGTTTGGAATTTCCCGCACACTTGCAAACAGGCTTTCGCGTTAGGACTCAAAATCGTGTTTGGCATTTGCTATGGGTTTACAGACTACTTGACTTTTCCTCAACGGTCCTGGCGCGAAAGGCTAGAGCACAGACGAGTAGAGAACGGGTGAATAGCCTGGGAGTATGCCTTGGAGAAAAGAGGGACCCGCGAGAGAGCGCAGAGGCAGTTTGAAGGACTGTGTTCAGGTAGTCCGCTGACCTGCTGTGATGCTGTATTGTATGGGCGTCAGACTCGGCGATTGTGCAATCGCGACAGCGACGGCACCCCCAACGCAAATGATACCGATCAATAACGACGCGCCAAACTCGGCCATTGTGCAGCAACCTGTCACAACGCTGTTGCGATTGCTTAGTCGCCATGTCTAACCGCTTTGAGTAGAAAAATTCTTCATTTGTTAATAAGATGGTTTCGACAAATGTGATTATTTTATCATTTAGGCTTTGAGCACTCGGCCTATGTATTCGCAATGGAGTCCAATCTGGTGGACAGCGACATCGATTGCACAGAAGTTGCGTCGGGTGCTCTGGTTATGATGGTTCAGGTAACTTTCAGTCGTTTACAAATATTCCTTATATAGGACTATTGACCTGATCAACATCCTTTGACAGCGTGGACTTTTCTACGCAGAAGCGGAGTTTCGTGCCATGGCCAACCCCGATAATACCCCGATGCTTGATGAGAAGACGGACACCCTTGGGCTCATAGAAGCAGGTACAATGTTTGGCCAGTTTTTTTTTGTTTCTGTTGAGGATATAGTTATTAATGTTTCTTATATTGCAGTTATGACCGAGCCTCCTCTCAGCAAATTCCGTAATTCCCAAGCAGTTCCTGTATCGAATAGTGAAACAGCTACCCCTGCAGTGAGTTCTGCTTTTTCTCATGCATGCCGATTTTGCTGTCATTTATTTTCGGTCCTCGTTTTTTCTTAGCGATTTTTTTCTCAAAGTAACTGCTGTTTAATACACTTTTTGGCGCTCCTGTCAGTGAGTGGGGGGTTTTCAAGCAACTGAGCCACGGAACTAATCCCTAAGAAGGTGAGGGGACTCCGGAGGAGGATGTGAGCAATCTGTGTTCTTCTTAGCGTGTCTTCGCGCTCCCGGGCTAAGTTGTAGTGTCGCCTACCATCGGTCTGTTTTGAGTGCCCCCCCCTCCCCCCCTAAGGCCATGATGAACGGCCACTTTTTCCCCAATTGTTCAGGTCACTTGTCAGCAACAAGGCTTGGTTTCTGTGTAGTGTAGCAGCAATATTACAGTATATTATAATATTATATAATCACAGTAGTATAAAAAGAACAGATTAGGGATGGTTGACTTTTTGGTTTGTTTCGTTTTCAATTTTAAGATGTGAAGAGAAACTGAAAAAAATGAATATCTCGAAATTCGACTATGTCCGGTAAGATGAGCAATTTATACCGACACACCCTTGACTTCAGTTCGCAGTGGGTTCAATTTGTGCGCAAGGATTTTTAAATTTCATACTGGATTAAGTAGTGCTCAAAAAATCTCTCCTGTCACTGTGCATTAATCCTTCGCTGAAAATTCTTGCAATCTTTTTCAACGTGTATGTATCAGCTGTGATCACTAGATGCAATACCAAAGTTTTACGCAAGAAGGTTCGGTTCCCGAAGAGAAACAAACTCACTAAAATCCATTCTGTGGACGTCGAAGGTAATTCGGGCGGGGCATGGAATAAGTCCGCTCTGGGCGATTACGTATCAGGTGACGCAGTGAAAGAATCGGATTAAAGCACGCGATTTCGGAGAGTATAGGCAAATTGATCGATATGAATAGGATGGGGTAGAAGTGTAAGACGTGAATACAGTAAAGCAGACGGTCAGGAAGAGTTTCTAGTGAAGGCACTCCAAGAACCAAATGAAAGCATTCCCGTCGCCAGTGTTTGTGAAAGACGTCCGTGGGCACTTTGAACGCGTAACAGCCCTTTCGGTTTTTCGAATTTTTTGCCAAAACAAGTGCAATTTCTCTGTTCTTTTCATTCTTATCGTAGATGATTGGTCTCAAGCCAGTGAATTATGGCTGAAAGTGAATCATGATTTCCGTAAAGGATTCCTTTGATCTTCTTTTTATTTCAGATGATGTCACCGTCCCGAAACAATGGCACTACGTTAGGTGTTCATGGAAAGAAGCAACAAGCTGCTCAACAGGCGTCTAGTTTGTGAGTTTTTCTTTTCCCGTGATCATGTGACATCACATGATTGATTTCATAATTTTAATGGTTCATTTAATTTGCTCATTATCTCTGTAGGACTGATGTGACCGCCCCACGAGCTGTTACTAGTGATTCCAATGGTGTCCGCCATACCGATGCTCTTGAATTTCCCGAGGATAAAGTTCGTTTCCTGAAATGTCATAGCAGTGAAGTGTTTATCTGCGCTTGGAACCCAGTGGAGGATCTCATGGCTTCCGGGTGAGTGTTTGCTTTTCAGAGTCCGAGCACAAGTGCACTTGTTGCGTAAGAATGTCCAGCCTGCCCCTGCCAACAGTACAGAATTGCTTCTTGGGTCAGACGATAACTGGTGCAAAACTGCTCGATGATTGCGAGAAGTAAAGTAGCTCCTCGCAGTTCCCAACTATTTTTAAACTACATTTTAAAAAAACCAAGGGAGGGGTGAAGAAAAATAAATTAAGCTCGTTCATTTTCTGTGAAATCGCTGCTTCTCTTTGGGACATTTTTTCTTCTACTCACATACATAACTTACAAGTACGTCTTTCCTCAAACTTTCCTGACTGAGAAAACAAAACAAGGGCAGAAGGCAACGGGCAACGGGCAGGGATAACGACCACATGTCCATTTATTCGTTCGCGGTTAAATTGTTTTAATATATTAAACTGTTTAAATTCATGGTAAAAAACCATTGCTTTTTTGGATTCAAGCATCCGATGTTTCAGACTAGTAGTTATCCCTTTGGCGAAAGCTTTGAATACGTGATCATACTGTTTTAGGTCAGGAGATTCGACAGCCCGAATTTGGAACCTGGCCGGTTCAGAAAATCCCGCAACACCTTCTAGAGAGTTCGAAGCACGAACGAAGGTTTTGAAACACTGCACATCTGGGGAATCTGAGAAAGCGCAGCAACCATCGAACAAGGTACTTAAATTTTATTTTCTTCTCTGGAGCTCTTTATTTTTTCAAATCATCATGAACAGTCAGAAAACCGTTGATGGCTCTTAATGGGTGTTTGTCTTGAGTACAAAGGAAGTACATTACTCCACGAAGTTGGATTTCAACTACGTTTTCCCTGTAATTAAGGACGTGACGAGTCTTGATTGGGACGCCGCTGGTGACCTTCTAGCAACCGGTTGCTACGACGGCTTTGCAAGAATATGGACAGCTGAAGGTTCGTTTTTCGATATCGTAAGATGCACACAAATAGCACAGCCGCCTATGTAGTGTTCAAGTAAATTTCGTGCTCAATTTTGACAGAGAAAAAAAAACGTTCAGTGCTGGCCAGTTCTTTTCTTTTTTTGATCGGAAAGGTATACATTTCTGTAGGTCTTAAACGTATAGGCTTATCTTTTCAGGACGCCTCCGCTGTACATTAGGAGCTCACAAAGGTCCTATTTTTGCTCTCAAATGGAACTCAAAAGGCGACTATATCTTATCGGCTGGTGTGGATAAGTCGACCATCGTATGGGATGCTGTTAAAGGTTCTTGACTTCTTGGAACGCTCATTTCATTCATTGTGCATACATCTCCATCATTTCAGCTTTTTTTTTACCTGTAACAAGTAATGTATCTATAGTTCTACCTAATGGATATGGGGTGTTTCTAAGGACCAAAGTCTCATTCCTTACTTTGGAACTTGAAATAATGCTAAATAAATGAGATGGAACATTTAGTTTCAGGGCGTCTATGTGGTGCCGTGCTGCGCCACGCAGTTGCAGTATGTTAAATTGTTGTGCGCTAAATATTCTCTTTCAGGCCAACAAGTACAACAATTCCATTTCCATACGGCGTCCGCTCTTGATGTCGATTGGATCACGAACGACACTTTTGCTTCATGTTCTACGGATAAATCAATCCATGTCAGTCGTCTTGGATGTGACAAGCCGATTCGAACATACCTGGTAAGCTGCTCTTATCGAGTAAATATTTCTCCTTTATGATGTCGTTCAACGATTGTCCGGCTCAGGGACATCGAAATGAAGTGAATGCTATCAAGTACGACCAGCATTCGAATAGACTCGCATCGTGTTCTGATGACATGTCTTTAAAGGTACGTGTTGATCGGAATTTTTTGTGCTATTTGAATTTCTCTTTCTTCTCTGTGGAAATTGATTTTAAAGCAGATAGTTGTTTCTTCCATAGCTCCACGGTCATTTCTCTGCGCTTTTTCGTTTTTAGTACTCTTCTCGCTTGAGCTAGGCAGCGGCGCATTGTGCACGTGGCAAAAACTGCCTTCAGCGCCATCTGCAACAGATATCGTAAAGTGACGCACTCTTGTGTTTTCTAGCAAGCAGTGTGTAACATCTGTTACTGGCATCGTCAAGATTCAAAATTGGATTCATTCCTGTCAAGCTGTATTATTGCTAAAGAAATCAAAAGAAAGCAGGATGGAGGACATTCAACTTCAGTTTGAATTTCATAAACCTGACCAACTTACCACGAAGTACAATTATCGACTGATTTGTTTTATTACCATCACTTCTTCGCTCCTTCGAATGCTGCTTGCGTTGTTGCGTTTTTGTTGCGCGAGATTTTTTTCAGTGAAAAATGTACATGAGGTCTTTGTGAAAAAAGGAAAGGAGGGAGGGGCGCTTGATGCAGTGGTTCGTGCCGCTTACAGTAATCATAAGTTGTGCAGATAAGTCACAAATAACTTATAAGTTGATTACGTTCTCGGAAGGCAAAAATGAGAAAGTAGCAACATTGCGATGCGAGTTATCAAACAAAAATTGCCACAACCAAACGAAAATAGTACAAATCATAAACTAGCTGTCAATCAGTTACAGAAAGCATTAGGACCTGCCTTTGCTTAGCAGCAATTTAACAACACGGCATTTGAATTGCTACAAAGTGGTGGGTACTTTCCTCAGTAACTTCAAATAGTCACTGCCGGCTCTAAAGGTGAAGCTTCTTGCGGCGACAACGAGATCTTCATGGAGCCTCTCCTAGTTCTCGAAGAATTCAACTTGAATACGTCGAATGCACCGCAACCGTTTCACCTCTGTTTGGTCCATAAACTGGTACAGACCCGTCCTGTACTAGTTTATGAACCAAATAGGTGAAAAACCCTGCGCCTCACTTCTAAAGATGTCAGTTCTTAATACTAATTCCTAACAGCTGCTTTTGGTATTTTGGAATGCAAAAAAAACCATCAGTTCGAATAAGCAGTTGACGAGTAAAGTTATATAAAGACCAAAAAGCCCGAGGGTGCATGTGAAGGGAAAGCGAAATTTTTGAAAAACCTGGGAGCGTTCTACTCGTGCAAAAAATTACAACTGTTGCATCGAATGCCCCTCCTTCGGTACATTGATTTTGAACGTAGTTCGAAATTGACTCGCAGTATGTGTGATGTCTAGATATGAAATTCTGGGTGTTTTAGATTTGGTCACTACAAGAAGACCAGCCGGTTTACGACTGGAAGGCACACGAGAAAGAAATCTACACAATACGGTGGAGTCCACTTGGCCATATGTTAGCGAGGTTGGTGTTATGTACGAGAACCCTTTGAGACTGAATATTACTATTGAGGGAGGCTGAAATTTTAACACATAGTCCTCCGTACTCTTAAGTACCGTCACAAAAGTTGTGTTGTACGTCCTACTAAGGTGGAATCATAACGAAGCGGGCTATTCCTCTTCGGTTCCATGCTAAGCGGTAGCTGTTTGCAGTAGATCCTTACTCTGTGTTACAAACAGTGGCCATAAGTTGTCTCACGCATTTTATCTTCTGTTTAGTGCGTCATTTGACCACACCGTCCGTCTCTGGGACGTAAGACGTGGTGAACTCGTCCGGACATTATCTCGTCACAATGACCCCGTATACTCGGTCTCATTTTCACCGGACGGACGTTACGTGGCTTCTGGTTGTTTCGATCGATCTGTGTTCATTTGGGATATACAGGTACTTCTAAAGCTATTTTTAGGAGGAGAGATATCGTGTTACCGTTAAATTTTCAACCATTTTGCATTTTGCAAGGATGGAGTGGGCCCAATTGTTGGTTCCTTACTGATGCTCTAAGCCGAAAGATTTCTGTTTAGACGGGTAAATTACTGCAAAGTTACGTTGGTGAGAAGCGGAAAGGTGGTATCTTCGAGGTGAGCTGGAATTCTCGAGGAGAAAAGGTGGCAGCAAGCGCCAGTGATGGAACGGTGAGTGCCCAGCTTTTCTGAGACCACGTTGCGATCAGTTGACTGTTTTTTTTTCTTGAACGATCGCCGTATGTGCGATGTGCTTGGCAGATCGATACGTACAGCTTTGATGCTCATTGATTCTCTAAGCCTACTATAATCGCGCAAACGTTTGGTTAGAAATTGTAATATAATATATTTTGTAACAAAAAGTATACTTTTCAGGTGATTCTGCTCGATGTTCGTCATATAAAAAATCGCCTTCCGTAGGTAACAGGTTTTCCTTACAAGAACATCAGGTTATTGAAACAAAGAGGTCTACTTCTTTCCCAGAAGTTGGTCTTTCTATATGGATATCGCTGTAAATCTCATCTTGTAGTTCATCTCAAATCGCTTATTGTTTTATTTGAATTTTAAAGCCGTTGTGCTGTTTGAGTTAGCATGCACATTGCGGTTCGAACTTTGTCCTTCCTGTAAATCGTCACGTTGCCAATGACGTCACTAAAGAGTTACCTATCCTCGATTTCCGTCAAGCTGCAATTTGAGCGGCACCTATGATTTAGACAGCGCCAATTATAGCACTCTGGGTGTCTGCGCTCCATGGCGCTTTTTATGTGAGACGAAGATCGGGGACACTCATGGCAACGATGCTACTGTGAATTCTTCTTGTTAGGTCAATTTTTATTGTGTAGCCATATATTTGGTTTGTGCATCATCTACACACCGATTGTTGGTCGGTTGATTTTCCGGGTTCATTCCATTTTGTAGTTCGATTTCTTCTTTCGTTCGCGTTTTTGTTTTCGATGTTGGTTCTGATATCTCAAGCGTTTTATGTGATTTGATGTTTTATGATGTTTTACTTCTTGTTAGTAATGTTCGTGTTTTATTTGTGAGTTCGGTAAAAATTTATTAGTATATCCATATACCGTTATCTTGGTGTATGTGAAAGTCTCTCCTTAGCCCTCTTTACCCCTACATGACCGGTACCGTAATCTATACGATCAACCTTTTTAGACAAATTCTAAGACTTCGATAGCGCGTAAGTAAGGTGTCATCGTGTTTTACTCGAGTTAAGCGTTTCAATTCGGTTCAGTCGTTACTGCTGTGTTATTGCCAATCCTTAAATCTTTTGAGATAATCGCAAACTGTACGTTAGTCCCTAATTCTGTTTTTTAAATTTTGTTCGTTCTATTTGTGTTGTGTATTTCATAGAATGGGTACGTGCTATGCCTAGCGCTGAACATGGATTGAGCGCCGAATTCTATTTGTTCTTGTGAGTAAAGTATCTGTGAATAGCACGGTGTTTTTGTACTGATGCTGATTGCTTCACCATAAGTGCGTTGGCTTTGTGCCAGCACATAAGCGTCAATTTCACACTAGTGGGACATGTGGGACATCGTGACTAATTAGTGGCCCATGCTTTGCACAAGCAGTACTAGTTGATTTCGACCGCCGGCTTATGTGCTACATCTTTCTGAGCCATATTCGATAAGGAGCAATTGGCAGTGATGAGGTAGGAGTGTTCGTTTCATTTCATCCCTATCTTGGGACTATCCAATTTTTATAACCCGGGAATTAATTTTCAATTTTTCAGTTGAAATTCGGCCTGTGGGAACAATTCGATGCCATGTTAACGACTACATTTGAACCTGGCGTTGTAATTTTGCACCGATTTTCTGCTCCTCTCAATCCCTCCAAATACTGTTTAGTTTTAGTTGGGTGTCAGACTTTGCGAATGCAATCGAAAGTGGGGAGAGGTATTGCGTAGTATGGTTCCGTTTTGGCGCAAGTGGGTACAATATTCTGTATTTTGTATTTGTGTTCGGACCAATGAAACACGCAAAGACGAAGTTTAAGCGAGGAATGGTCTATTTTACTAAAGGGTGTAAGTATTTGGGTGTCCTCCAAGAGGTCCATAGCGCGGCGAAGGAGGAGACGCAGACGCGGCAAAGGACGAGTCGCAGCACATACTGTAGCGGTTAAGCGTCAGTTTAAATATCAGTTTTAATAGAGTGTACCACACTACGTCTCATATCACCCAGCACGCGCTGCGACTCGTCCTTGGCCGCATCTGCGTCTTTCCCTTGGCCGCGCAATGGGCCTCTTGGGGGAAACCCTAAGGATTTGCTGCGATAGTTCGGGAATCTTACGTTGATCCCAGTTTCTGCAAGGAACTCGAGAGTGGGCTTGGAAATGAGAGCAAAATAGTTGCCGCACCCCAAGCCTTCCATCACTCGCAATGGAGAACTATTGCTCCGCAAGTCCGACAGAATGGCTGATGGAGCACCTAGAGAGAAGACTCAATGACCCCTCCCATACATGTCAAGAAGGTACTGGTAGCGGAACACCGAGAGCACAGTGATCACCCAGAACTTTTGATCAGCACCAGTTCAACTATACAGCTGTAGGAAACAGTTCAAGGAACATGGGCGCTCATGTCATCAGGGAGGACATCGTAGTCGGAACGTGGGGGCTTGGGGAGGGGAAGGGATTCTGGAGGAGGACGTGAGCAACGCTTGTTCCCCATGGAGTCCGAGTCCTACAGCGGCTTTCAAGTGCTCCACTTCCCCTCCCCCCCTTAGGAGTGGGGAGCGCCACGAATGGGAAATGAGTAGAGATCTTTCCATCTGTATCGGTCGACATTGTTTTGGCGTGTTTTCGCCGGCAAGGGAAACGGTCACGCTCAATTTTGTGCATCAATATGGTCCCAACGCTGTTGCGGTTCTAGCGTCAAAGACTATTCTTTATCATGTTGTGCTTGAACATTCATGTATGTTGATATTTGGGCATGTAGCGCCTGGCGCTGCACAACGTCTGAAGAGCAGTCCTGACTGTGTGGCGTCAGACAACAAAAGTTTCCAACATCAAGCTTAGGTGATTGTTGTTGGAATGTCGCTCTCAAGAAAAAACACTGGCCTGGTACGCGATGGCTCTAAAAGCACATGTATGGGCGAAGAGCAGTTCAACGCCATAGATTCTGAGATGGGTTAGAGTGCGTGGCGTCTTCATTGGGCTGTAGGCGGCCAATGATTTTTACTTTACTTTTTCAATGGGAATATTTTTCCCGCTTTTATTTAGGAATCATTATCAGCCATTATTTTGCCGGGATTAACGGGTGGATGCCGGCCCACGAGCCTGTGCCTGGTCATGTTTGGCTATTTCGTAATGGATTAACTGCATAAACATTTTTAAATGCGTTTGAATAGCGGACGTTTGTGGTGATGTGCACATTTGAAAGTGCTGTCGATGCTGATGTTGCACTCACGGTGCCGGATCTGACATCAGTGCTTGTTTGTTTATCACTGGCAACCTTTGAGCGTTTTAAACCATTTGGCCATGATTTACCTGGTATGCTTTTCCTCCCTGTCTTTTCTCAGCTCCGGAGGAGTGGATCTTGTCAGTGCGGATCCACTGCCGGTGTTCTCAGCGTGTCCATTAAGATGCTTTGTTAGAAGCTTCATTATATCCTTGTCTTTGCTTGACTGTAAGCGTTGCGCGGGCAGCAGCGACAGGGCCAACGTGTGAGGCCTACGAGGGATTGAGGAGGATGAAGCGGGGGGGTGGGAATGCTATGCTTCGAAAGAGGTTTGGACAGAGGAGTCAGAGGAGAGCCTTGAATTGGGTGTTTGTATTTCTTTCGCGAATTGATGATTGTTCAAAAGATGTGGGAATTCCACCGTTACTCCCTCTGGAATGGAAAATGGTTCGGATTAGGAAGGTTTCAAAAGAGAGGAGCGAGGGAACGTGTTGGGGATTCCTTCCACGACGTTATGCTCGGGTCTTGGGCCCGCTGTTCATCTTTTACGTCTTTCATCTGCGAAATGTGAATATGCAGTTCACATAATTGTATAATGATATCAGGTTGTACGGAATTCTGTAGTAACTTGTGGTTTCTAGGAACCGTTCCTCGATCTCAGATTCAATCAATACGGCATGTTGTAAAAGTGAGACATGTCAGGCCAAACAACCTGAATATGAGGCTTTTGGCTTAGACCTTAGTTGCTGTCTTGAAATAAGTTAGCTCATATAGGGCGATGTCAGACTTTGCGAATCGCGCGAATCGCTAGTAGCGAATCGCGCGATTCACAAAATCTGATATCTGCTATACTGATACAAATTTCGAAAAAAACAGCTTCCGATCCATCTCTTTTTACGGATTCTACAGTGGAGGTTAGAATTTTCTCAAGGTTGTTTTGGAATCCCTTCATAGCCCGACACAACCACTTTTGCTTTGTTTTAGGACATTCAGCAATGGTTTGAGACTTGAATGTTTCGGGATTACTACAGTTACGGGGGCATCATGATGCAGCTTTTCGGCGAACTGGTGTGAACTCATTCCAGCATTTGACGCATGTCAAGTGACTACCCTCACTTCCCACCCCTGGCTGGCTACACTCCCCCCGGGTCGTAGTTACCCCAGCTTTTTGGAAAAAAACTGCATCATGATGCCCCCTTTCCTAACTGGAATAGATCCAAAGTTTCTACCATCTTTGCATCTCTTGTTCTACTCTATTTCTGTAGATTCGCGAAGCGCGTGGAGTGCAAACCAAGCACCACAGGTGACGAGGGCCTCCAAAAATGTGAATGCTTTCTGTCACGGAAATGATCATCCTGTTGCAGCTGTGTTCTATCAGTTCTCACTAATTACTACTCTCATTCAGCAGCTATCGGCTGTCACTATGAATCCTAGCTACCACATTTACTTGGAGGCCGTCGTAACTTGTGGTGTGTGGTCTGCACTCGACGTGCTTCTGATTTTCTGAACAGAGGGTAATTCTGTCGTCAGTGTGTTTGAGAGTCGGTGACCGATACCACTTTATGTGCTGGTAAATACCAAGGATCGCCACTGCCCTTATTTTCGCAGACAAAGTCAGAGATAGTACCCCTATTCTGGAAAACGAGAAGATCGTGAGTGCAGACCACACGCCATAAGTGACGGCGGCCAAAAAAGGCTTTTCCTTTTCTTTTGTCTTGGTCGCCAAAACTTGTGGTGTGTTGTCTGTGCTCGACGCTCTTCTCGTCGGAAATAGAGATTATATTCCTACTCACCGGTTGCCACCATTGCTGCAACATATTGCCATCTGTCATCGCTTTTGAATAAAGGCTCTTATTCTTTGAGATCGACATGTGAACTCAGATCCTAATTCGATTATTTTATTGTAATGTGACACGCCTCACTGAATTAAGTCGACGGCAACCAAGATAATGAGCTGCACATTCTTTCCTGCATGCCTGCAGTGTAGTATCTTCATGCCATTTGTGATTTCTCATCTAAGCTACCACTAGCATCGTATATGGATTGAAGGCCGTCCATTCCACTTAACCAGAACTGCTAAAAAGGTTGTCTGCGAGATAAAACATAGATTCAACGTTAGACGGTAAGCAACTGATTGTATTGGTCAGGTAGGCGGCATTCAGACGTTGCTACGAGTTCAAAAGAAGAATGGAAGAATAATGAAGAAGAACAGGAACACAGGGAGGACCACGTCCATTTGTGTGATTAAGAGGTCAAAGGACTTATCATTGGAACGAGCGCTTTTGGTACCTTGTCGTTTGCCCCTGTTCCACCCATAGTCATACTCGAAAAGTGAGCCTTCGACTGATTCTGCAGGTGACCCAACTCCGACTCATGGATTGTATTAGACTCTTTCACAAGTTCTCGATGCTTGAGATCATTGATTGTGCAGAAGCTGGTGCTACTTTGATGTTCTCCCCTCTCCTGAGCAAAAAACAGTGAGTGCAGACTGAATGGGGAGCCACCAGAAGCTCTGCGTGCCATGGAGTATATCATTCCAGTTGAATGCTCATTGCTGGGCACAAGTGTGCCTGAGCTCATTTGCAAGTAGGACCAGATCATCGTCAACACAACTTGTAGTGTGGGTTAGTTATGTCGTAACAAATGGGCCCCCGCATTCAGGGTCAGACGTCATTTTCCAAGGAGGAAATTGTATTCTGTGATTCCAGGGTCATACCTTGAGCACATGAGAAGAGGCAGACTTCTCGGATGATGAAATATTGCTTACGAAATATCGAGAAACTTTGAAGATTTGCCGTCTCTGCAGCTGAATAACACTCCCTTCCCCTCGATCGTGAAACCCCCGTTCCACAACTCATGCCGAATTCGAAGTGTTCGAAAAGAAGCCAGGTCCAACGACACTATGGAAGCTGTAGAGACCATCGATCGTAGGGGGGGGGGAGTGTTGGGGAGCGGTATCCAATTTTGAAAAATTCCCTATTCTCAAACATTGCTTTTATTTATATTGCTACAGTTTTTCACCAATATTGGATTTAGGTAATGCTTTATGATTTTTAACCGTTCATTGCGTATGTTCATTTATTTTAGTGTTAAATAAGTGACCACGGCTATTCCTAGAGGTCGGCGATGGAACGAGGCGCGACCCATGAGGTGTTTTACAGGGTACCAGGGCTATCCCACTATAGCAAATATTTCCAAAATTTTATTTCAGTTTACCGGCAACCAAAATTGAAGGTGGCGGTCGTCAACAATCCAGAGCTATCAAGCTCCTGCCCAGTAAGTAGTAGACATGATATACAGCCCGTTCCATCAATGAGCCAAAATCCCAACTTTGGATTACCCTGACCTTCACCAATGCTCTATTTAACTTTGTGCTTCTTAATTCTTATTAACTCAAAAAAAATTTGTTTTCGAATATCGCTTCCAATTGATCCATACCCTAGTTATTGAGAATCCCTCATGCTTGGTTGAACCTTTCTGAACAAATTCTAGGAAATTTTATTTTTAACGTTGACTATTTTTTGGCGTCCAGCAACCCCTTTGATGTGGCGGGAATGATTGCTGATGGTCTCACTGATCGTGCGCCAGGTATGATGGTTCTAATTGAAGCTCCATAAATACATCCTTCTCCAAGTAACCCCTGACTACTAGGCCACCCTTCTATGCTGCCAGTACTACTGCCTCTTAATGCTTGGTAAACCCACTTTAATTGCTCGTCAACACCATAAAACTGGAACGACTACAGTTCCATCATTTTGAAACTCCTCTTGGGATTACAGCCGCCGTCTTGGAACTTTCTCAACAGCCTCGTTATGACTACACATGATTCTGAAGACGTCTCTTAGCCATTCGTGATGTCATCTGCTTTGGTTTTATATCGTTCTGATCTCAGAGCGATGGAACTCCCAGCACTTCTTTTCCATCCCTTCGTCCGATCGCCATCTATTTATTGTATTTATTTATTATGTTTATGAGAAACGGACTGGCGGCGCATTCTTGAAGAATGCGCCGCCAGTCATCATCAAAACTCTGGCTCGACTCTTCACGCGCTACCTGTGGGATTGCAAGGTACCCACTCCGTGGAAAACCAGCAGGACCGTGTTGCTGTACAAGAAGGGAGACCTGGACGACATTGGCAACTATCGCCCAATCTGTCTGCTGTCTGTAATCTACAAGCTATTCACTCGAGTCATCCTCAACAGGATCGGCAGAATACTGGATGAAGGACAGCCATGCGAGCAAGCAGGGTTTCGAAGAGGGTTCAGCACGATCGACCATATCCACACGGTTACAAGACTCATTGAAGTTTCACGAGAGTACAAGATGCCGCTTTGTCTCACGTTCATCGACGTGAAGAAGGCCTTCGACTCTGTGGAGACGAGAAGCGCGTCATCGAAGCCCTTGGGAACCAGGGCGTCCCTATCAGTACTCAAGATCTTCGTGAGCTCTACGGACTTCTTCCGACCAGGATCTACCATTCTTACAGGAGGTCATCATCGAGTCAAGAGGGGGTTCGACAGGGGCAGACACATCTCGACCCAAACTCTTTCAGGCGTCGACCTCTCGAGACGTCATGCGTCACTGCGAATCGGGAAGACACATGCGAGTGAAGAGTCGCAAAACTGCACAACCTGTCGTATCTGCCTGACGACATCGATTCTATTATAACGCCAGAACCACTACGAGCAAGCGCGACGCGAATGGCCTGCTGCTTTCGTCATGCGCCTGTGGTAGGTACGGTCTGCCAGCATGAAACCTACACGAAGAACGACGTTTCCTATGAGCAAACCGATTAGGTTCCGGGAGCGCCCCATCAATGCTACAACGAATAGACGAACATCACCGAAGCTTCAGTCTAACGTGTACTAGGTCGGCTGAAGAGAAATATGGAATGAACGATACAGCTCCAGAGCTGACAGGCAGTGAGCGGGAAAACGCGTTGGTGCGAGCGTATAAGAACAGTCGCACCAGGGGATCAAGGGTGAGAAGACGAGTAGCCGAACGGACATTCCGCGCTTCGCTAGCGCTACTCGGTTTAGAGGTAGATCTAGGTAAACCGCTCACCCTTCGTAAACTCTCACTGTATTACTCGGCGCTCAATGTTTCATTTGGCTCGCAGTATCCTACCTTACGCCGCCTCATCGTAGGACTTGATATCAGTAGCTGCAGGGCGGGGGAATGGTTTTGTTTTTTTGGACGGCAAGCAGCGCTGGTCAGCGTTATTCCAAGCGCGACCTGTCCGAGGGAAAGAAGATTACGATGCTCAGGAGTTAACCCTGTACAGCGCCAACGTGGGACGGATATTGAAGAATCGGAGAGAATCCGATCATCAAATTCGTTTTTCTTTTCGCCTAGTTTTTGTGCCGACGAAGGCGACACGCTGACGATACCTGTATAAAAAAAGTATCTTAATCCACTAAGCTTGCTTTAATGGCATAATTGAGGGAGTACTGCTTTCAACTTTAGCATGTAGTGCAACCCGAGCGGGCATCGGTTGTGCCGGCCCAGATGTAATTAAGATCATAGAGAGCATAAAGAAAAGGTACCTAGATTCTTGCCGTGATCAGTCCGAACCTACGCCTTATTTGAACGACTCGAAGATCCAGGGACGGATGGCGCTTTCGCAAAGGTAGGATAATCGCTACTATAAGATCATATTGGGTATTCGTAGTGGGGCCGGACACGTCATGGGAATTCTCGATGACCGTGGAGCCAGACGGTTACCGACTGGATCCCTCGGGACGTCAAACGAACACCTGGACGACCGCCGGCCCGATGGTCAGACTTCTTCACGAAAGCTCTGAACGAAAGGAATGAATGGCTTCGTGTCCCTCGAGCGAGGAGGATCCATTGGACCACTCCAGCACACGACAGGGACGAATGGAGACGTTGTTGGCGCCCACTCGAGCAAATCGACGATCAACGGGACGACAGGTGATACAGGTGATGACTCGGAAGGACGCGCTACAGACAGGCGATAATAGGAACTAGCAAGAATCTGGGATTACGAAGAAATAAAAAAGGAGGGACAAGCCAAGCAGCCTTCACATGTGTAGATATCTATTGAATAATTACTTCACCTCAAACTAATTGATTACCTTACCAAAACCGCTTGCTATACGACTAATATACTGGTACGTATAATTCAAAAGCTAGGGGGCGCACAACAGGTTGTTTTGATATAAGTTCACTAAAAGTATTGAAGAGGTTCTTGTAACGAAATGAAAGTAATGCGTCAGTTTAATGTATTCTTCGCTCATGACTACATTCGTCGGTTTGTTTTTGTTTTCGAGATCTATCCACCATCATACTTTACTTGTTATTCTGTTCATAGTAAGAATGAGAAAGAGACTAGTTGATAGCGGAACGCTGTTTCTTAGAAAGGGAGGAATAATGTCGAAATGCAGCGCTGGGACTTCATAATGATTCTCAGGGGATGAACCCCCTCACAATCGCGTTTGTTCTTCAATGGGTTTTATTCTTTGCTAAATTCAAGGTCTTTGAACTTTTTCATAGCTTTATTTATCCGAGTAAAAACGATAACGTTGGCGGCGGCGAGGGCCATTCCCTAGCGTCTCCCTATTTTTCATTGCGCAATTCAAATGGGAAATTACTGTTTTAAGTTTTGAGAGATGGGTCTTATGTAAGTAAACATGGTATACGATCGACGAGCTATAGCAACAATGTAGCAGTATGCCTCTGAGGCCTTTTTCGGATAGCCCCTTTGAGCTGTGCTCAACGATAACAATGCTACAATATCGCAGCTTGGGGAAGGGGGGGGGGAGGGGGTTGAATCTTTGAAACCGATCAGACCCTAAGGTTGGCCCTACGTGATCCAACGTGATCCCTACACCTCAATGAAGACTTCAACTCATAAATTCCTCAGAACACGCTCACCTATTTCTGGGAGACATTCAGTTCTCCTTCTGGGGTCAGGGCGTCCGAGCTGCGTGATCACTGAAACCTAAGGTTGAGCTCTGGCTGAGACTTAAGATTAGGCTTATACTTGTATGTTGGCTTGTGCTTAAGCCATTGTTTGTGTCTAGGCTTGGTCCTAAGCTTGCTTCGAGCAAATGAGAGGTGTCTCAATTTTAGGCGACCTGACTTGAGGAGGAGAACTGCAACGCACCTCCTACTTTTCCTTCTTCCGTGAAGGTTCACTGCATGTTGATCACTTTACATACGCTTTACTTGCTTGCGCCTTTCCACCAGAAATTTCGACTGCCCGCCCTGTGCGGGCTCCGGAATCTGTACCTTAGCTCAAGTTGTACCCTCTGGCTACTCAGAAGATCAAGTATACTTTTTCACAGAGCCCTAATGTTAGCTATAAGTCGGACTACTTACGTGATGTCTAATTGACAACGGCACGAATGCGTTGGGAATCTGAGATGCGATGCAACGTAATCATTGGTCATTTACGATTACTCTATGTTACACAGTTGATGCCAGTACGGAGAATTCATCCAGATATAGCCTGAATCAATGTGAGATGTGCTAAATCGTTTTGCAGGATGATACATCTCCTAGGTTTGCTTCTAAAGCCACAAGAAAGGATGTTACCAGACTTATTCGGCTAACGTTTCGGCTTGGTCGCCTTCCTCAGAGGTTCGGATGATATATCTTGAAGTGTCGCTTGTCTAAACGGTGCCGTTAACCACAGTTCAAGCTACTCGAAAATAAGTTCGACTTGTTCTTTTGGAACCTCGCTTTCTCTAGATGCGGTTTCAGCGCTACTTTGCCACCCTCCACAGCTTCTTTTAACTTTTCTGCCATGTTTTCTTTAATCAGCCAATACGCTTGTTTGTGTTTCCATCTGTTCGTGCGTTTGCTTAACTGGGAATTCGTACCTCCTTTGTTCAGGAGCGCATTGCGAGACACCAAAAGCGTTGTAAATATGGGTCAAGTTACGAAACAGTGGATGCTAACTGATTTTCCTGGGAAGAAAAAACAGAAAAGAATCCTCTGGGATCGTTCGTAGTAACCTTTCCTTTTATTTGAGAATAAGAGAGTCTAGGAAATGCTAGGCGTTGAGGTGAGAGAACGACAGACAGGGACAGAGAGCATAGCAGTGAATTAGAAGGCAGATACCGCAACAGTGAGCATGCATAGTTGCATAGGGTCTCCATGGTTGCAGGTTCTAAGCCCTTTACGACTTTGCTTGGAGTATGAATGGGATCTTAGCTCCGAAGTTGTAAAGCTAGTAGGAGCATTGTCGTAAGGGATTGGCCTGGTCTAGTAGGGGAATCAGCCCTCAAGTGGGTGAAGATTCGTTTAAGTAATAAGGGATTAAAGTAACGTCACGTTTTCTAGCTCAAGACCATGATATTTTAAGTATAACATCGTTGCGGGATGATTTAATTTATTTTGAAAGTCCAACAAAAAAAATTGATTCCTACTATGGTCAGCCTGGTTCAAAGCAAGAGGATAGGAGCAGTCATATCAGCTCGAGGAAAAAGTAGTGACCATCACTGAAAAACTACAATATTCAAACATTATCTGATCTGTAATGACTAGTGTAGCTGTTGTGACATCTCATGAATCCTGAAGACCAATATCGAATTTTTCCCGGCCGCAAGAATGTTTTCTTTGACCTGATAATGGTAACAGATCATGATACAGGTAATGTGTGATGAAGATCATATCATTTGGTAAATGATGATAGCTATCACTGATTGCGGGGTGAGCATACCTTACTTATTTTTCCATTCTTCATTGTTTCATGCATCAATTTTCATGAGAAACTTCATCTTAGGTGTTTCGGTAGCCGTTTATTCATTTACTTGTTTATTGGTAAGTTTTAGTAGGGGTTACATGCAGAGTTATAAAATAGCATCCTAATAGAGGAACAATTGAACGATTAATTCCAGTTACTAGTAAAATTGACTTCCGGAGTCAACTCTATAGAATCACTTCGGCAAGTTGAGTTACCGGGCGCCAGTGTGATTTTACAACGCTCTATTAATGGTACCCATGAAGCAGCGGATTTTGTGAGCACGTATTTTTTCGTGCCCTATGTTAACATGAATTAGAGCAAAAACCAAATTGCTAATTGAGCTTTGGCCATCTCTTCCCGGACACGAACCCATGTGCTTCTTAGCAAATGTAATTAATATCGCTCGTCAGCCTCTTCATTCTGCACAAAACCTCCTATTCACTAGGCCTACTACAAACATGAGTAAATACTAAAGTTCTCAGCGCATTCATCTTTTCAAGTACTGGGTTTTGAATGCGTAGCTGGCCTGACCCAAACAATAGATAGTCGAGGTCGATATACTACTCAGTGATTTGATACCCCTGCTTATGATATGGCACCACTTAGATGACCCAGGAGGGATACTGCTTGGCATGAACGGTATACTGGTTGGTATTACCGGCAATAGGTATGGTGGCGACGCCCTTCATACTCTTCATCGTCGTTTCCGAATCCCCCACAAAAGGGTAAACTGAAAAATCTAGTATTGAAGAAATTATTTTGGTTCGTACCACGCATTTCACGTCCATTTAGACTCGTGGTGGAATATGGGTTAAGTTTGGACTATACATATATTGATTTGCGGTGCTTCTGACTAACATGAATCTGGGACCAGTTAGCCAGCAATGGAGAGATGAAGGACTCGATTGGCTTTGTAAACTAGTTCTGGGATTTTATTTTAATGATCGTTCCTCCTTTACAGACAAAGGAAGGTGGGGGACTTGCCCAGACAAGGTGAGTATTGGGACCCCAGCTGTGGCGATGACGAGGGGGGGGGGGGTAAGCGGTCGTTTCAGAGTACCAGGAAAGGTATTGGCCAGTATTCTCAACGCGTTGCTCGCCCATGATCAGGAAGCACTTGGGCGCAATAGTGAGTGATTGTGTGTTGATTTAGTAAGGACTGCCGAGTAGCCACCAAGTTACTCACTCTTAGGAGGCGACTATTCGTCATAAACGGCTCATCAGGTAACGAAAGGTGAGCCACTATTTCCCTTAGCTTTTTAGGCTGGGCAGGACCCCATACTTTGGAACTTGGTTTGCCCTTTCCTTTAATCCTACAGTGCTAATGCAGAAAATGTATGGCAGATTCGCAAAACTCGTCGTAGGGCGACACTTTTCTCCCATTCATTTATTTTTTTTCTATTCATTTTCTCCCACAATTTTCTTTTTCATGTTTTGCTTCTTGCTTCCGATTTCCGAAATTATTTTCACGCGGAATTCTCTTTTCATGAATTGAGCTCTTTGAGATTATTCTTGGACCACCATTCTACTGACCCAAGGAGATGTTTAGCAGATTTTAGCGGAGCAAATGACATTTTTTCAGGTCCTCTAACAGTTTGATTCAGAATTAGCATTTATTTTCAGTTCGTCATAGGGAATGATTACAATAATATATTTGAGAAGGACCACACTTCAGAAATGCTCGGCTGTAAATGCCATAGAAGCGTACTGCCTTTGTTCGTTGACTAGCGGTGGACAAAGGCATTCCGTTCGTTACATCAGCCCATTTGTTAGCCCAGTTAAGTTGTTTTTTCTCTTAACGACATCTGCGACTCTTAGAGCTCCACTCGTAGTGCCTCTTTCGATAGAATGCAATATCATGGGTACACAACGCCTTCGGGATGTGCAACTGATATTGACATTAACTATCAAGAAGCAACCATCCCTCCCACCCACCTGGGTGATTGAGCGGCAAAGTTGTCTAACAAGTTAATGATAGTGTCTTAAAGGCACTGTCACGATAAACTGATAGTGTCAAATGTGTAGGTAGAGGTGCCAAGCGGTTTGTCCTTGAAAGAAATCAAGAGAAAAGGAAGGGAACCACTGCCTGAGCCCTTACGCTTCGAGCAGTAGTTCCCTTAAAGTGTGCAATTACGATGTTTTTGGGTAAAATGATCTCGAGACTTGTTTTTTTATCATTACTTATAGAAGAGTTGTGGAATCGGTTCTATTTCTTAGCAAGCAGCAATTTTCGTCAAGAACAGATTTTCCAATTATGAAAGTCCTTTCATGTATGGCGATACAAAATAGGACACACACAGTAGAAATCAGCGTCGGAACCTCTACACAGCCGTGCAAAATTTGTGCAGAAATTTTTTAAAAATTTTCCTTCTGATCTTCGCTATCTTCATTCATCGTATATCTGCTATCCAATTTTGACCAACGATGTCGATGGCTGCCGAAAATTCCTTGTCTTAGTTGAAATCGAGGGACCGGCAGAAAAAATGAAAGGAGAACTCATTGAGTAACTTTGCTCAAATCTCTCGATTTAAGGTCAATCAACAAATGATAAACTTTACATGGAAATCTCCATTCTTTGCTTCTGGTAACCCCATGGAATTTTCCTGAGGCTTCCTTCCTCTTTAACTTCTGGTAAGTCTTTTTAACGAAAGTATAGACTGAATTATGTACTATGGAGAAAACGAAGCGTTACCCCCACGCCGTTCGAAATTCCTCTCGGAATGCGCCACGCATTTGACTTTCATTCGGGAGCGTACTGACATATGGATATACTGTACTTGTGATATACTTTGATGTACTTGTCCATTTGATAACAATATTAATGAACTACACTCATCCCTACTCGCAAAGGTGCCTTTCTTGGAGCGATTTCTCCCATTGTCGTCACGGGGAGGGGAGGGGGCGAGACAGAGCGACATCATTTCGCTTCATTTCGCTTAAGTGGTTCATAGCCATGTTGTAGTGGATAATGAGGTCGCTAGATTGTGTAGGGAAGATGTTCTTGTGGTCGGACGGTACTTCTTGAACCTTCGTTCCGTATAAGAAATCGTCCTCCTCTTATGCATCATTACGAAAGCCGAGACGATGCTCGCTGAATCGAAGGAGTCAGGAAGGAAAGTAGAGCTGCTTTAGTCAAGCTTGGCACAATTCAGAAGGAACGCTGGTCCGGTGAAGGCCAGATTGATAGTATAGTAAGATTGATGGTATAGTCACATATTAGCCAGACGTCATCCAAGCCTATAGGTGTCTCTCTCTACCATTTTATGGATCTGGCTAACAAAGTGAAGGAAGAGCTGAGAAACTAACAGAAAGCGGTATGTAAGCCTTTGAATAACCTAATAACCTGTAAACCTTTGGTACGATATCATTCCTGAGTTCGAGTCCTCATGAGGTTGCTAGTAAACTTCATTTCGGTGGGACGGCCCTCTTCGGGGAATTTTTTTTCGTCCCTGAGTGGAGGACTGAGTATGACTTACCGACCAAACAGTTCCACGAGTTACTGAAATTCGATACCGAACAATTGATTAGGCAGTCATATGGTTTTCCACTTGTCGTAACTTGGTGCGGTTCTCGGGACCATCCCGAACCTAAGCAAAAGTTATCGTCAGTGGTTCGAGCACCTAGCAAGTCTTGGCTGCTCTGTTCTGATTGGGATAGCGCGGACGAATCTTACAAATGATTTGAACTTTCTAACCACTGAGTTCCATGTTTTCAGTGCCAACAGCAATTACGCTGTACTATTCGGCTAGGTAATCGTAAACAATCAAAGCAACACACGAATTCACTAGTTTAATTGGCAAACAACCAGATTTCGAAGACAGCACTAAACTTTCCTCCAAGGGTCTGAAGGCCATACGATTATAGTGGGAGTTGTAGGAAGTAACGGAAAGGAGAGAAACCGTAAACACTTCATGTACAGCTGCTTAAAGGAATCTTGCGCGGAAAAAGCTTCGCCTTCATTACCACAGAAGAACGATACAACTTATTCCCCTAGCCTCACGAGCATAGCAAAAACAACGGAACATAAGCGTTAGGTTCGATAATACTAATCCTACACACAAGACAAAATGATCACTCTTTCCGTGAAAGATTCCTTTAAGGTATCGTTTTCTGTGGTAATGAGGGCGGAGCTTTTTCCGTGGCAGATTCCTTTAAAGGCAGTGATCACGTTGGCGGTTGCGGTGCGGTTTTGATGACGTCAGTGACGCCTTAATGGTCGTCTATACTTCTCCCGCGCGGTTGGTGGTGGTAAGTTAGGGAATGGGGTAAGTAGAGGAGTCGCCTCCTAACAAAGCTCCCCCCCCCCATCCTCCACCGAAAACGTCCAACGACGTCATCAATACCGCCACACTCTAACCACGTGATCAATGTCTTTAAACAGGGAATAGTTGCAAAGTCCTTAAAGTTCCGTAAAACACGATGAAATCCCCCCTCCTGGAAATCTGATGAAAATTGAAAAAAAAGCTCAAAAAATTCAAAAGATCCTGTACTCTCATTTGACCTAGTTCTAACTCATCTGGAAGTCCACTGTAAGGGTGTAATGGAAAATCGAGAAATAGACCCTGGAATTCTTGGCATTGGCTCATCTTGTACACTTCACCGATACCGTAAAGAATGGATATTCGGCAGATCCAAACAGGGCCCAGTGTTGCGGTAAGAGTAAAGCAACCCGATCCTCTACCACTTCAGTCAAGCTATCCAAGTTGTAGTCCGCTAGGGAAGTGATGTTGAGGTTGTTCAGCCCACTAACTTCAAGGAAACAAACTTCACCAAAACTCTGTGAATGTCATTACTAGTCTCAATGCTCATGGGACTCAATGGGGAGACTAATCGGATGTTTTGACGAAGACATTGAACGGATGTGCACCATCTGAGCACCACTATGTGAATTTGAGACAAAGAAACGCCTCTCTGAAGGACCCGCTTTGCGGTTTGGTAAACGACAACAACAACACAGCATTGCTCTGCTGATGCCCACCTACAGTATTTACTGATTTCGAGTATGAGTTGTGACTTCAAGCCAATCTTGGGTCGCAACTTTGAGTCTGATCTAACAATAGGCAATTTTCTTTCTCATTGTAGTTGCACTGTTTTTCCCGTGGAATGACAAATATGTAAACAAAGCAGAGTATTCGTAGGCATGATTACTTGTATCATTAGGATTTTTCTCATGACGTGATTACACTCGCAAATGGGTGATGAAGCAAAAGAAGGTTCAAAATTTCAAACGAGCGGGCCCCTAAAACAAGTCACAACCGTTCTTTTTTAGACAATTGTCCGTGCCACCTGTTTCATATGGCTTCAAATTGAATGACAGAGTAGGTGGATCAACCATCTATTGAGTAAAGAAGATAGAAAGAAGGGGCCCTATTTACTCGTTGCTGCCTGCTCACTCCTCGAAAAGTGAGCCGGATTTTGATTAAAATTTGTCCATGACTGTGGATTTAGCTAAAAAAGTAGTCTCCTGGGATAGACTAACCCGGAGAACATAAATATCACACTTGCTTAGTCCGAAACCGTACGGAGCCTGCCCACCAAGTGCCGGCGCTAATGGGGCCCACCTGGGTCGCCAAATTTAGTGGAAACTTGTCGTCAGATGCAGTTAGACCCTTAGAACATGCATCTCATATCAGTTTGTTACGAGTGAGCCTGCAGCTTGCTATGAGTGCCGGCGCCAAACTGATGTCACCCGCGGAAGTTAAGCGTTTCGCGCTGAACTGATATAATATCCGTGTTCTACGGGTAGGAATACCCCGCTCTCTCCCCCCCCCCCCTGAGACAATTCTTTTCGGCCAGATCCCCATTCATGAACAAATTCGAATGTTCCGGCTCGGTTCATGAGGTGTGGGGCAGTAGAAGGCGAATAGTGCCAAAAATGTTCGAAAGGAATAGAAAAACAGAAATAAGATAGAAAAGCTTGCAGAACAAAGACGAACTGAACCGGCAGCCCTTAGGCCCTACACTGTAGCCATAAGGCCAAAACGCCCTAGGAGAAGAGTAAATTTATCCCTTGGCGGGATCTTTGCTCCCCGCTCGGAGCATCCTTCTTGAGCAGGTTAGATCAGCGATTCTGTCTACGAGGAGAAAATAGTGACCTCTTCATCGGTTGGCCACTGCAAGTCATTGGGCCAAATTGGACGCAGCTGTCACTAGGATTCTGAATCAAAGAAGAATGCGGAGCTCTTTTAGTGAGGTCAGCGTCAAATGTTTCTTCGCTCCTTTTCTTGAATAAAAAAAGCTATGACAGAAGACTTGGAACTCGCACATACTTTATTTCGGAAACGAGAAGGAAATCCACTGCAGACCACACATCATAAGAGGCGACGATCAGGAGAAAAGTGGCTTTTTTAGTCGTCGTCTCTTATGGTGTGTGGTCTACACTAGATTTTCTTCTCGTCTTCCGAAATCGAGGGTACGTAAAACTTTTAGAGCCTCGTACTAGCTAACGTTGGCAATTTTCAGAAAAGAATAATTTGTCATAATAACGGGATTCAATTTTGGCTAGTTGATGAATTAATCAACAAATATTTGAACTGCTACTTTCGAGCCACTAGGATGGGTTTTTTTTATTATTCTCAAAGACGTAATTGTATTGTAGGGGCGAGATATGTAGCCATGTCTTAAGCAAAACAATCTGATTCCCTGCCGGATGTCCTGAAGGAAGACTTCCGTCTCTCTTATATCCTCTATTATGTTTCTGATATTCTATCCCAATCGTAACTTCTGATTCCTCACCGTTGCTATTGCTGATTCATTTCACCACATAGCAAAAATTCCTAATTTTTAATGTTCAAGGTAAAATTTTTCAAGCCAGAAAGGTTCTTATGATTACTTCACAACCAGTGCCATATCACGCAGCCCTGCTTCGGCTGACATCCTAGTACCTCCATGTTGTTGATTTTTCTCATCATTAGCTCAACATTAGCGGAGTTGGTGTAGTGGCAAGCGGCGCCATTTACCAAGTGCGGACATGAGCTCGCTCCCCCCTCAGGGCCAATCAAGCCTTCCAACCTACCTAATCGTTTTATATGACCACTTTTGTTCAGGATTAAGGAAACGTTGATTTGTACACCATCTGGCTTTCGCACCCCTTTGTGTAGGCCAAATTGCATCCAAATGCCACTAGGTTCTGAATGCAGTAGAATGCGTGTCGCATTTCTAGAGGAGAATGACCAGCGCCGAATTATTTACCATTCATCCTTTACGTGCGAAATGACATCGTATATCGACTTGATCGCATATTTCCCCTTCTTGACTAATATTTTCGAGATTTGTAGGTTATTTTTGGCGAAAATGATGTCGAAAACACGTAGTCCCTTGCTTAACTGCTTTATAACACATGCATATTCGTTTCAATATGTAACTTACACCAGCAAAAAGATGATTGATGTTGCATGAGTGTAGGTTCAGTTTAAAACGGAATGTTGCTGAATGTGCCCAAGGAATCGGTAGAACATGGAGCCAGGAACGTTTTCTCGATGTTTGTGACTCGAAGCATCCGCTCTTGATACACTAGCGCCGAAGGTTCCACTCAAAAGCGAAGAATTGGCTGTCTTCAATAGTCAGAAGACAGGCGTTTCTGAAGAAGCCGAATTTTTACCCCACCTGTAAGCCTTGGTGTGGCTATGTGAATGACGATGAGTATTCCTCGAAGAGGTACATACGTATTTACCCTGGAAGGAGGGAGAGGCTAAGCTGTGGGATATTTATATGGCCGTAGATGGAAATAGTAGTCAAGAACAGTTCAAAAGATGAAATAGCAGTGAAACGCAAAATTGCAGCTACAGTACCTGCGCACAACCTCTGCTGACAATTTAAAAAAAATTGGGAGCAACTTCGTGGTGTGGCAGGAACAAGGGCCGTGGGCATGACACATGCAGGGGAGTCATGCCCATACTTCTAAGCCTGTTGTCAGGCTTCGCGAATCGAGCAATTCGCTAGCGTTCCCGATCGCGTCGCGGCCAGCGAAGCGATGGATTAACTGGTACCGCAACGCAACCGCGAACGCTAGCGAATCCCTGCTGGCGAGTCAGCGTCGAATCGCTCGATTCGCAAAGTCTGACATAGGCCCAAGGTGGTGGGGATGGGTTGAGTCGTACTACCGCATCCAAATCCGTGACGCGCATGCTCATACTAGAAAATCTGCACAATTTTTATGTACAAAATTGTTCGCGAGATTTTAGATATCTTTGGACCCGTATGCTAGGGTGACGAAAAACCCTCAACTTCGTTCTCAAAGACGTAGTTTATTACTTTCAGCTTATATTTTTTAACACTCTCATATACATCGCATCAGGCCCTTTATAAACGCGATCTGTTTGAAATGACCAAAAAATTCAAAGGGGAATTCCGTCTATCGGCCTACAAGGAGAGGGTAGTGTACGGCTTTTAAAATCGCCAAAAAGAACCAAGTTTTCCGGAAAACAATTATTTAGAATAAACGGCGGAAGACATTTGGCCAACCCAATATAGTAGTAGCCGCTCGCAGCAATCCAGTTTTTCTTATGAATTCGTACGGAAATGTGCTGCTTCAGTTTGGTACCGTACACTTCGAAATGTTCAGTCGCATCAATCAACTGACTGTGACAGTGCCGAATTGCCGTGAATTAAAAAATGCATGGTTTCGGCGCCGGAATGGTCTAATTTCCTTTTGGAACGGCTCAGCTCCGCTGCGAATAATGGATGGTATTAGGCAATACGTTTTTGTTCCCTTAATTTATCAATTTTGACTAATCCGCATCACACTGACTGCTTTGTGAACTGGGATGAGAAAAACTGAAGCGGGCCACGCCCACAGCGGATGCGCTGAACTGGCAGCACTCAGACCGTTGTCGGTGTGCTTTTTAGCTACGGTGCTTCTTATAGGCTGTTGGACTCAAATATTTCACATATGTTTATTCGAGTGGTTTACAAGCGCAGTAAAGTAAATAAAGTGGGTCAAGGGTCAAAACTCTTCATCGATACGATTTTTCCTGTGTTGTTTTCTTTCCCCTATCCAGTTCCCTTTCAATAATGGTTGTAGACTTTTGTAGCCTTTGTTGGATCCCTGAGATTGAAGGAATCATGGCTTATGAAAGAAAAGTTTTCATTCAAGATTCAAGACCAGTTTGAGATAAGAATATTGATGTATTTCTGAAAAACCTCGGTGAACCCATCTGGCTCTTACTGTACTTTAGTTGTAACTTCCGAATGCGTCTCATTTATTATTTTGAAAATCTGGGATCACATCTTCTTCTGAACTTCCATAGGTCACTGCATACAAATGATTCTTACTGCCAAAACTGTAGTTGTTCAGTTGCAGAAGGGTCGAATATGAAGAATGGTGGAAAAGGAGACGCCCTCTGCAGTAAACTCTGGCTTTCGTAGGACATCCCTCTATTGTAAGTGTCGTAGCGCAAAAAAAAACTACATACCTCTTCCCAAGTGCCAGCAAGGTCCCTTGACTTTTCGAATCATCTGTGCTGAGCCCTAACTTTTCTATCCGAAGTGGAGGAAATTTCAAAAAATTACCATATTTTCTAACTTGGCCCTGAACAGGATTGAAGATTACTCGCAACAGCTCTCTCGCATTGCCTTTCGGGCCCAAATCTTAGCGGAACTCTGCTCTTTCCCCCCCCCCGTTCTCTGAGTTATTACGACCCTTCGCCCTTGTCTTTAAGCTCACGTACACGATGGAAGACCCTATAATTGATTATTGAATGCAGTTTTCCCTCGTTTAGGCTGATTCTCGATGTAAAGGTTGGTGTTGGCCCATATCAAGGTTCCATTCCTTTATGTCTCTATCTCAACTTGTCCTCCCTTCAGTATTCTCACGCACATTTTCAAAGTCCGCCACTGTTGCTTTGAAGTTGGCTTTCGTGGTGGCAATTATAAGAGCCGCTTTTCAGCATTCGAAATCGATGAATGAATTTCTGAATAAGAAGTCTTTTCAATAGATCCCACACTGGCGCCAGTCTAACGCTGCAATCCAGTGACGTTCACCTATAGGGCAGCTCAGTTATGAGGGGTGGCTTAGTCTGAGGGAATGCTTAGCACTAGACGCCCTCCCCACGTTTTTCGAGCCGCTCAAGTCCTACCGTAGCTCAGCAGACTGTAAGGATTCCGCTGGTAGGACGATGTGCTATTCCTACTGTTAGTTTAGGGCTTTCACAATTCAAGTCTTAACATCAACGTTATCGAGGCACTTAACACATGAACGACTAAATGACTAAAGGATAAAGCATTTGCCGTTGATTAATCCTTTTTGGGATGGGGCACGCATTCTACTTCCATTTGTACATTCGTAGTGGCGTTTGAGTACGATGTGGCCTATACAATGACTTGCGGGGGCCAGCCGATGTTCAAGTCAGTGTTTTTTTTATCCTCTCAGACAAGTCTGGTCAATTAACCAATCCCGTAGGGATTGAGGGCTTGGTTGGCCCAGGATTTGATCCCCGGACCGCTCGCATGGTAACCTTGCCACTTGCCACTACATCGTTTCCGCCCTTGCATGAAGGATTGCCCCACCAAATCTCAGCCCAGGTGATCTTCGGTACCTTAGCGAATGTGGCAGTGACCCTATCCTAATGTGGTATCTCATGTTCGATAGTTGAAGGGTTTCGGATCCTCCAAGGGGTGCGCACATGCTAACATTAAGAGCACTCTTCTAACTACTCAATTATTGCATAACAGTGACCTATGCTGATTTTGCTAGTCTTAATTTAAGCGGAAATGGAATGAATGCTTTTTCAACGACATCACGGACGATCATCAAAGTTTTGATGGTGGGTCAGTAAGAAAGTTGCATCCGTGGCCAGGCTACGATTTTGTCACGGTTCTCGCACTACTAGGACGCTAACCCTTTATTCGAGCAGTAGAACCCTTGTCCATCTTCATGGTCACATTTACATTTTCCAGATCTCCTTCACAAATGCTTTATACTCTGCGAATCAAGTTGTATGGCTCTTGCACTTCCTATTTGTCTGCTATTCTTTTTCGCAATATTTCTTCTTCTTCCCATCATCAAAGGCAGTGATCGTTTAGAGGGCGGTGCGGTTTCGATGACGTCACTAAACTTCATTTGTAGGCCAGAGCCCCGCGGTGGGGGTATGCTAGGGACCACCTTTCGAGGATTTCCAGCGATGACGTTAATTGACGTCATCAAAACCGTAACGCTCTCCGGCCATCAGCACCGCTGCCAGAAAACTATAAAACCCATACTAATCACCCACACTCGTGAAACCGTCACTACTACACAATCGCAGTACACAATTTTTAGAGTGTTTGCATATGTGCTCCTCCAGTTCTCTCCTAAGATATGTCTGGAGCCAGCATGCTTCCAAGTATATCCATTTGCTCCTAACGATTTCCCATTACCACTTACAGGGTTCAAATTTGCCGTGGGCAGGCTTTTAGCAAATGTAGCCTGGTAAACTTTTTTGTTAGGTCGTTACCTCTTTAGCGCAAAATACTGGCGTGGCTCCAACCAACAGAAGTCCAACTAACGAGTACCCATAACGACCCCTCTACCATTGGCAGTGCACACAAAAAGTGCTTCGGACGGACTTCTAATGGGAATTAGCCGCATGCGCCTGGTAATGAATAGAGATGTAACCCTCTCGCATTTACAGCGCTACTTCCCACTGGCTGGAGCTCCTCTGGTAGCCATTTCCTGGATTCCTTTTTTTCTGCTGAAATATCAACATGATAGGCGGAAAGCACTTAGCAGCTATCAGCTGGAAGCTTTTTTTGCATCACTCATGTTTCTTGTTGAAGTCAGTGTCGTTCGACTTGTTCGCTGATGCTTAGGGTTGTGTATGTGATTGGCACTCCGAGTAATGGTGAGGACATGACCAGCACATGAATTATGCCAACCATCACGATTCTCAGTTATTATACGTCGTCAGCGTAGCCTTGGTTCAGGGCATATACCAAAGAACACAACCTCATCTCAATTTCGTCCTTTTAAAACGCAAATTTCACTGTTTAGACTGCCAATAGCCGAAATGGAGGTTGACGTGATTGAAGTTCATTCCTCTAAAAGGCCTCCCTTCTTCCCTTGGTCCCTGAAAAATTCCATCATGTTGACGTAATACACGTGTCAGCGAAAGCCTCACCCATTACTCGATGTGTCACTCAGAATCTCTGTTGAGTAGGAAATTAGTTCTTGTGCCTTTGGTTCTTCTCTTGGACCATGTTAATAGACTTTCCGTCTTCACCTACTCACTATTACCAATATCATGTCCGCGAATAGCCTCGAGGCTAAATGTAAATAACCGAGCTTAAGATCCTCATCCTTACGTGCTCATTACTTTTTTCGTGATATGCCCGCGTTTCCGTGGTTTTGGAGGCACTCAGCCAGTTCTTCATGGAGCTACCTTACCCCACATATTCCTCTAAATCCTCTAAAATATGTTCTGTAATTGGTACGGCGTAAGCATGGGAAAACCATGCTTACGAGGTCTCAAAGGGATCGTGTTGAGCGGAACCAGGTTCCTGCCTTTTCTTTGCATTTTTGGGTTTGACAGGAATGGATATTCTAGGGTTGAAAGTTCTCAACTGATTTCAAATTATCGGGTTTAACCCCCCCCCCCACCTCTCGACTGAAGTTTGGAGAAGTATAAGGATAATGGCTAGTAGTGGGGTTAAGAACGAGGAGTGAGTGGAAGGGCCATATGAAAACCTCCTTCGGCGGGGGTAGGGAATAACTGGCATCAAAATTCGCCTATCGCAAAGCATGACCCGCGCTATCATGGACCGTATCCTATCCTTCCCTCCGGCTAGGGGAACAGAAAATCCCTTTGAATTGTCTCCGCTCTCCAAAGAAAAACCGCTCTGAGAAAAACCCTTGATGTACGTGTGTGTAAAAGCAAGGAGAGTGCACAAGGTAGCAAATGGGTCTTCCAAAAAGACCGGGGTGAAGGATGAATTCGATAGGGCCCATGGTGGGGGAGGGCATCGCCATGCGGACTAGCCTATGAGTGGATGATCATCTTCGGGGAAATTGGAAACCGTTCACACACTCCCCTCCTGGTCCCCCTGACGCTTATGGTTAGTCCTTCAAGTGACTGGGAGGGGAACTTGGCGTGTTGAGCTCTCCGATAACGATGGTTCTCCGAAGGACAACAGCGCCACATGACCTCCGAACTACATACGAGTTCAAAGGAATTCTTGCAAAAAATGTTTGTTTTAAATGATTGATGTGGGGAGCTCTCGAACATCATCCGTCTTCGCTGGCGGAACTTATTGACAGATAAAAACCAACCTGATTGAAGTTCCCTGATTATAATCTATTGGTTCGCGATTTTTTGATAAGTTGACACCATCGAATTGGGGAGCATCCCGATGGGCGACTTTTTCAAGGAAATCTGAACACTTTTAAGGGAAGAATCTGCATAGATAATCCAGTAGCGATCATAGAGATCATTGTTCTGATGCGGAACTGGCCCAGCGGTACTTGCTCCCAGTGCAAAAGTTAGGTCGTCTCTGGACTTAGATATGATCACCGCTCCGTGAATAAGAGCACTTTACATACTATCATAAAAAAAAACTCGGCGCTATCGCATGACACGGGGACATACTTCCGGATTGAGTGTAGAAATTGCTTTCTTTGCCGCCAGTAGCCAGGCGGCAAAGAAAGCAAGATTTGGCGGTTTCACAGCTCAATTGCAAAGCATAGTCTTCGTACCCAATTTTTGCTCCACCTTCAAAGTTGCCCCGCCTCCGAGTGTGCTTACTAGCGTTTCTGATAACGCTATCATCAATGTGCAATTTCTGCTTCATAAGCGCGATTCACATCTTTTGATGCCCTCGTCTCTTGGGGTACCCTCATTCGAACGGCCACTCTTGAGCTATGGGTCACCCGAGCAATATAATGGTCCCATTCCGCGGAATTTCCACATTTTATGGTAATTTCTTCATGGTTTTGACGTACACATTGTCCAAGTGATAGTGTAGAACTCGCTACCATTGAGAAGAATTTTCACGCCTCCCATCATATATCTGAAGGACCTCTCTATTTCCTATGATTAACACTAAATACAAGTTAGTGACTGTTTTGGTAGGTATAAACGTATGCAGTGTAGAGGTACGTGACCGTGGATCCTGAACATATCCCCAATTGGTAATCTCACTCGCCTCCCTGCCCCAGCAAAAACAACTCATTGATCGGTTTAGTGGATGGACAATGAATGGAGACGAATCCGCTTCCATTCCCTGTTATAATACAAATCGGAAAACGGAAAAGAGCGAGTGCGCAGTCTTAGGATGTTTATGACCTCCAGCTCCTTTTTAGTTATATTATTTCATGCTTCCTTTGCAGTGACGGATAAAAATATAGCCATCCGTTCGACACTGGTAAGCCTGAGGAATTTATTGGCTCAAAACATTTATGTCCTACCCCCTTTAGGTTCGGCTTTTTGCTGCATTTTCATATTCGAAAGAGTGAGTGAAGGTGAGGAGCGCCAGTTAGAGCTCCCACCACCCACACGATCGGTCACCGTAAAATGTCTCACTCAAAGTGGCACTTTTATTGTAACCACCCTTCGCACGCTGACCCATTTTTTAAAATTCTTTCAAACCCACTTCCCCAAATGCTGTGAATAGGATGAACCTCGCGTCGGACAACCCCTCCAGACAGTGGGGTCAGTACGGCCGCTGAACCTAGCACTTCAACTTGACACTAACCTGCCTTCATCTACCTCCCTCCCACCTCCTCTTCCCGTTACCGCCTCCCCCTCCGCGTCCCAAACATCCTATATTGCCCTAAAACTGCCGTCGACTGGGTGGATGATGAAAAGGAGTGCTGAAAGAGGAAATTTTATGTTTTACACCGCTATTTCCACCTAACCCTTACCGCCTGATATCTCTCCTCTCGAACATCCCAAATAAGACCCTCTGTCAAAAATCCTTCCTTTGGCTCCTCTGGATATGAGTTTGATGGTAAACAGCGGTGGTAAAGGGTTGCTGCTGAGCACTGCATTTTTCGAAAATAAAAGCGCTACATGCAATACTTTCAAACATAACCCTCCTTCGTAACAAGCATACTGTTGCTGTGTAAATAGTAATTACTTATCAGCAACTGATAGAATCGTATGTGTTTATGAGACAAGCAACACTTTCAGCTTCGCTATGAGAAGCCAAAAGTAGTATGGAAGTGGCCTCAACGAGGGGATATTCGCTTAGCCATCGCTCGTTGTTCTCATCTTGAAGCGGAACTCGCTCACGTATGTACATGCGGAACATACGCGCAGGATACTGCATTAGCATATTGACGACAATGGGCCCTTTATAAATGCCACGCTGAACAATGGAACCCACGCATGGGTCCAAAGTTTTGCAGTCGGTTCATTATGCCCGCTTTCACAAGTTTTTTTGGGCTCTCTTTTCAAACTTTTTTATCCCTTCTTTTGACCTTTTTTCATATGACTTTACAAGCACCACAGATACTCTATTAGGTATTTTACTATTTATTCAGTTATTTGTTTATTTATTTATTGGTTTGTTTCTCAGATAACATTCAGGCTTCCTTGCATGCCCATATGGATGCATAAATGATGAATAAAATAAAATGTTACCAACAAAAAGGAGAAGGCAAGAAAAGGAGATCCAAGGGAACCAGCAGTACTAACGGGACTAACCCTGAAGTAAAAATGCTCCACAGAAATAGCTCTAGGGTAAAGTTCACTGTTCCTACCGTCAACAAAGGACCGTCACGCTTGATACAATAGTTATCCCAAGGCATTTCTGCTTTCCCTTCTCTCTGAGAATGTGCTCAATTCCTTTTAAATTTGTCCACGTATAATAGGTTTGGATGAAAACTTGCCACGGGATACTTTGACCGAAGGACCATGAGTTTTACTCCGTTTTCCACAAAGTTGCTCGGTCATATCCGCCTGCCTCTACACATTTGCTAGATTCGTGTTAGTTGTTGTTGTTTTTTGTTTAGATTGTTTTGTTTACACTGGGTTGAACTGCCTCAGTAAGCAAGTCTTCAGTAAATTTGATGGCCCAGTGTGTTATTTGGCACTTTTGCGCCAGCGAATAGCATGTGCGCCATGCAATTTTGCGCGAAACGGGTCTTTTCCAGGTAAAAACAACGCTGGGGTAGGTTTCCAGTGAAATCTGTCGCCAAGGACAAATTTGGAGAAAAATATAGCCCCATCATCAAAAAATTTGGCATTGAAGGTCCGAGTAATTACAGTACAACTGCTAGTGCTCATTATAGCTTTTCACAGTGAACTGAAGAATCTTTCCAGATTTTTTTTATTAATTCATAAAAGAATGGTCAGTGGAACAGGCCAAAAGTATGCAGTGGTACCACATTTTCAACTAGCAGGGCTCTTACACGTTACAAAAATAACAACCTCTAAATAGTAAAACTTTTAGCAATGTGTGTGATGTGTGAAAAGGGATGGCAAAAAATAGTAATAGCAAACGTATCCATAGAAAAGCACAGCCAATAGCCTCGACGCCGAGATAATTGGTTCCTGGTGCTGAGTCCTGATCCGGGTCCACTTACTCTGTTCTTTGCCGAGGAACTCTCGCCAGTTGCATTAGTAGTTGATTTATGCCCGAAATTTAAAATCTCGAGCCAAATTACTAAGAGAATTTACCATAAATCATTGGACTTTCTGGAACTATAATCGTTTGTTGAAATTCATGGGCGAAAAGACATTACTTCGTTTGAACCAGTTGAACCCTGCTTCTGAACAAATCCCTGCACCTTCGTTCACGCACTCTCTATTACTCACGGATCACAGTTCGTGTGTGTTGAATTTGCGTGGGCGTCGATGTGTCGGTTCCCACGGAGAGCTGTCGTTCTGAAATTAGAGCCCGGAGTTCTTCGGTGGATCGGCCCTCCTCTCAGCTGACATCACTTTGGCAGAAACAACAGTGCTGATAACCTGGGCCCAGCCATCGTCTATAAAGTCTTAGGACACCATGCCTTCCAGCCATACAGAACGCTGAATATTCAAAAAATTTCCAAGGCCATTAAATTCATCCTAACAAGTTTTTTTTCTATTTCTTAATAGCAACGCTTATAACTACGTACTTCTTACAATTTATGCCTTATTATTAGTAGTTAAAGATTCTTATATGCTTCTGTCAAGCTGAGCGTTACTGAAAAAAAAAATTCATTTGAAAATCTCAAAACACTTCGTGACAAGGCAAGAAATATTCCATGTAGAGCAGGTAAGCTCTTTCTGAAGTAACAATTACCTATTAGTTGACGCTTTTAAGAACGTTATCGCAATATCATGCTTGGCTGACCTATAGAGCTGCAAAAATAAAAAGAACACTGGTACGTTCATTTTATTTTACCCTTTTTGCTTCTTAGACGTTGGAGGCGTCATTGGGTGACACACCATTTTTTCTCTCCCCCCCCCCTACCAAATTATGAGAATGAGGTGTGCATGACTGGAATCTCCAGTCTATTCCAATGAAGGGGGGGGGGGTAGTAATCGTAATTACCGGTTCTGCATGAATTATTGTACCAAGTGTCATTTTGGAGTGATAATAATTTGCGCATATGGTGGGAATCCCCGAGATGGAAGAACCTCTTTCTTTGAGCAAAGTGGTGCCTCAGGAGGAGGTAGAAGCCTTTCTGAACCACTTTTCAGAATCTCAACAACCAAAGAAGGTTTAGTCGTAATTTTGAAAGCACGAACTCTTTGCCTTTGCCCTAAAGTCCCGCCTTATTGGGATAGTTCCGTGTTTTGTTCCGAAAATTTTTCTACTTTGAGATCATGGGACGCACGAGTATATGATTAAAAGTTCTCCCTTTTTCACTGCTCACAAGCAGCAACACTTGAAAAATTGTTCAAGTCGCTTAAAATTCTTAACATCTCCGGATCCACCGTCGTGCTCGTTAAGAGGGAATCAGATTACGCGCGCCTGCAGCCTGGGAAGATCATCTCCTAGCAATTAGAATTTGTTTGATGCGAGGAAAATGCGTAGATGTTTACGTTCATAGAGAGCTATGCTGCCCATTTGAGAGATCAAGTCAGTTATTTGCTCTTTGTTTTTTTTTCGATTTTACCTACCCTTTTCAAATTTCCCTCATCCTACCTTTGGAGATCCTCAAAGTAGCTCTGATTAATAAACATTAGGTAGCCGTTTTACTTTCTTAAAAGGCGAACACCGAGAATTGCAACTATTCATACTATTCAAGAGCGAACGGCTGGATAAAAGTAGTTGGGGTTACGCCATGCACTCATTAAGGACAGTAGTGGGATATATTCATCCACCTACAATGGACTCTCCCCCTCGATGTTCACGTGGATTATTTACGTTGAAATCACGGCTTCGCATACTGCGGACTATTATCTTTGCCAATTTCAATGCAATTTTTCTACTTGACGAGGAACTTGTACAGCTGCAGCTCTATTCTGTGTAAAGGACGAATTCACGCTGGAAAGATAACCCATTTCGAATTAAATTGGTGATGGTAAGTGGTACATTAAAGAAGGGAAAACCATGAGAAAAGGCCCAGAACCCGAGAAATGGGACCCCTTCCATGCCCGTTGATTTGAGCATTGATGCGACTAGCTTCAACACTACGCTCTCTCACCTATCTTCACTCACCACGTGTAGAGCTGCGGCGAGTGATCAGATGATCGGTGGGCGTTCACTGGCCCACCGCGCCAAGATTAAGCCCTAATAAGTCGCCGAGACCAACTCCTTTGCGCTTCATTCTGCACCTTCAAGAGGTCCGGGGGTCCCTCAACTAGGTGAATTACTCCTTCTTCGACTTTCATTCTGATCGTGAATTCGTCCTTTAAGGGAAGAGCTACAAGTGTCTCTTGATTATTGTGTACTTACATAAGGTTTAATTTTCGATTTGGAACAACTCTGGATCGATTCTCACGCAATGATTGATTGGCCTTCATCTTTCTATGGAAACGCTTTCTCTTTTCTGCCTGCTGTCTGACTGTAAGACGTATTTTACATAGAGTTATTATCGGCATTCCAATCTTTAATTAATATTCGAGAACTTGTTCAGCCGAGGAAAAAAAGGGAAATGAAGAGCCGTAAGTGAAACGTTAGCAACATGTGAATAAGTTTTCATTCGGACGATGGTTTTTTACTTGCACTATTTAATAAGAACTATAACTATCTCAGCTTTTCATACTTTGATTGGCCGCTTCCGTTCAGAGCGTGTTCCATTGAAACCTTCGTCCGGCACAAGCATTTCACAGTTTATTAGGGGCTTTGAATAGGAACAGTATTCCTGAGTGCAACAAGACAGAGGAGAACATGCATTCAGAATCGGTTCCTTGCATTTCTTCATAGTTCTTAATTCTCAAACTCACCCATGAACGTTCCTATGCATAACTTCCATGGTCCTGCAACGGTTAAACGCGCGCGAGAAATCATCGACAGGGAGGGAATCAACGGTGAGGTCTACGTTGCCTTCCAACAGAAATGGGAAAGTCCTTCTACAAAAAATCATGGTAAGACAGCAAGCACGGCTGGCGAGGCTTTGAAAATGTTTTCGGCTAAGTTGGTCGAAAACATCATGAAACAGTTTCCCTAAGATGGATGACTGGAAAAGAGTCATTCCAACAACCCAATGCGTCATGCCATGGTCACATCGCAATAGAATACGCCCACAAAACGGATCCTACAAAAGGATATGGACCGATGCGTACCCCGGAGGTCGAAAAGACGGCTTCCGACCGTAACAATTAAGAAAAGAAAAAATCTTTATAAACGAAATAATTAAAATGGTTCGTTTCGCTCCTTCCTCAGACGAACCTTATTATTTCGTCAATCCCCGGAGCAGCCAGAGCCAGACTTCTTCAGAAGCGAAGCCACTCCGATTTGATCTTTTGTAATACCCATATGTAGAAGAGGGGCTTTGAAAATGTTCTTGGTTTAATTGGTCAGACACATCATGACACATCATCACACAGTTTTCCTAGGATGGATGAATGGAACAAGGCCATTCCAACTTTTGTTATTCCAAGATTAAACGACTAAATCCATCCCACCGGAACGCTGTAATCAAGAAGCGTAGTCTTTTCAGGAACGAAACGGTATTTCACAAACGCACCCTATCTGCACCATCTTTTCTAGTTATTTTTAGCTTAAATTCTGCAAAGTACCGTGCACAAAATCACGCGGCTCTAAAATATTCCAAAATATTTGCCACATCGCTTGACATAACATACTAAAATTTAGTACAGTGCGATTCAATACCAAAATAGCTATGAGCAAAAGTTTTGTCAGTGACTTTTGTGCGCTACTATATTTTCTTGTTTCCAGTTAAATTTTGGAGATGGACTGGAAAGCTAAGGGAAGCAGGAATGATGTGAGGAGGGGTCATGTTTGAAAAAGTTTACCCCATTAAACTTCGTCTGGCAAACCCTATGTCTGATCAAGTCAGACGAGACAGTCGGTCATATTCAGCGATTTCAGGGAAAAAGAAGGTTTGGAAGGATGGGGCTGTATTTAGGGATGATAAGGAAGGAGGGGAAAACATTTATATGTACCTCTTTGCTCAACGGACATTTGAGCTTTAGGGGGAGTTCAAAGTGTGTCAGGTTGATTTAGGTTCAACGCGACAATATCGGACATAATCAATCACCAAAGGTTGGGGGAGGGGTTTTATCTATGCTCTGCTCCCTCTTCGTGACACATATTCTTGAACTCCATGCACTCATATTGAACATTCTTCGTGTCCATAGCATAGAACTTCCGCATGGGGATCGAGCGCCCGTTTTTCCTCCTTATCGTGACGAACTAGTACATTCATAAGTAATCGTTCGGTTTGCTATCGAGTCGACTGCGTCGACAATTGTTCAGGTTCCTGCGTCTGCCTAATGCCATTTTGTTTTTCGTTTGTTTTTTGGATAATCTCGGCTTTCGTCCGCTTTCTCGCACATTTTGTTATTATGTGACACAATGTGGCTACTCCATTCATCGACGCGTTTTCAAGTGTGATCTTTGGTTTTTCCAACCGCTTTACATTCCAGATATGAATTCAACAATATCAGAAGAAGAGGGCCTGTTCTTCATCAAAATATCATTCTACTCGTCCATTCTGCTCACAATCGTTTCCATTGTTGCACTGGCTGTGAATCTCTATTTACTCAACGTGAGTTAAGACCAATGCGTTTAGATGTTTTCAATTACTATCCCACTTTCAAACGCAATTTATAAGCCTCTTGTTCAGAAACATAGCCTGCTTTCCGCTGCTGTAGGGGCTTTCATAGTCTGTCGTCCGATGCATAGATGCATTAGATGCATATCGATCGTCCGGTCGGATCGAACGAATGAAGTACCTAATGCTGTGCGAACGTTGTGGTCGGGCGAGCGCTTATGAGAACACCCGGTCAAGTTCCCCATCCTCGACGTGATGCCATTAGGCTGTACTCCCCCCATGGCGTGGCCCGGACAATTCTCTTGTATCTCGCATTTGACATCATGGAAAAAGGTGGGTCGAATTCAACGTAGGCTATGCTGCTGAGGGAGTTCCTCAGCCGGCGCAAATCCACCCCCTCCCCCCTCAACCCTCAGATGTAGCCCCAGAAACCCTTCAATTTCCAAATGCCCATTTTTTTGTTTTTCATTAACACATCAGGGGAATCTAGTGGAACGGTAAGTTCCATGGAGATTTCCCATATTCCTATCATCATTAGCTCGATCCGTATTACATAACTCCCTCCAAAACGTGAAATGTTATTTGTTGATGGATCCTCGGCAATCTGGTCATAGGAAGCGGTAGCTGGTCGTTTTGTGCAGAGTATGTGGGAAAAATAAGAATCTTTAAGAGTATTTTTCGGGCTTGGCAATTACTGTATTCTACCGTACATCAACCTCTCTCCCTTCAACACCGCCTATTCTGGTCATCGTCTGATTTGTGTTTCTTGGGAACGTAACTTTTCTAGGTAAGAAGCACAGGAAATGGGCACAGGGCGGAATGTATTGATGTAGTTGATATTCGAAAATTCGTCCGTCGTTTAAATAGATTAGTAACATCTTTTTTTATCCGGCGGCCAAGTTGTGTCCAATGCAGACCTCACAACACAGGTGACGACGGCCTCTAGGTAGTAATTCCTGCTCATAAACCGACGAGCCGATTGCAGCTGCATCCTATCAATTTCCACTAATCACAGCTATCACTTACCAACTATCAGCTATCAGAATTAACCACAGTTATTGGATTGACTTGAAGAAGTCGTCAATTGTGTTGTGGGATCCGCAGCACAGTCTCCCAGACCGCCGGATAGGAAGAGTACATGTAGCACCAACGTTTCCTGCAATCGCCAAGCCTTCGAGCTGAATGGAGCATACTGTTGCTGTCCCAGCTCAATGACTCATGCTAAGAATGACAGAAGGCGTCTTGGCACCTCCAATTTTTCGAAATAATTGCTTGGTTTGCGATGCTGTGCAGGATAGCGCAATTATCGCTAAAGAGTAAAGACAAGCCGTAATTTCATGCCTGCCACGTAGCATTATTCTAATCGAACAATAATTGGCCATCGTGCCACCCCGGAATAAGTTGGCTTTATTGTTTAAAATGTTTGCAGGGTGTTAGAGATAACGATCATATAATAATCTCGGCTTTTGCTAGAGCACAGTACTTCACAGTACTTTACAGAAGCTGCGACACCTGTGGTCCTGCAACCAGCAAAAATGCGCTTCTTCATACATTCAAAACCTCTCGTTTCTACAAAAAGCTGGTTGTGAGAAAAACTTTTGCCCCAGACGGGATTCGAACCCGCCCCTTCTGTTTACGATTGGCGGATAACACAGCATTCTTGTGAGACATTAGCAAGGCGAACTGCGGCCAAAAACAGCAGTTAACAAACATAAGCTGTCTAAAACCTCTCGTTTTCCTTTCTTCTGAGTTTGCAAGTTTTTCTGTTCCGGGGTAGACTGGTGGTTTTCGAGGTGAAGTACAGGATTGGAGTTTTTTATTCTTTGGAAGAGTGCCCTACGGCCTAAGAACGGCGAACATTTTGACCACTTTTGAGGATAAATCAGTTTAAATTCACATTCGTTTCTCTTGTTGCGAATGCTAATTCTAAAAATAGTAGGCTTTATTCTATTCTTTGACCAATTTCAGATGTTTTCACTCCTTTTCTTTTTAATTTGATCTATCACTTTTTTGATCATTTTTCATGTCTTCAACGCTTCCTTAACCAGGCGTCAAAAAATTTGCCAAGGGAGGCTTACTGCTCATAGTTTTTTTTCACCGTTCCACATCAAATTTTAGTTTTCAAGAAGTCAGTCTTCCAAGTTATTCACTATGGTTCAAAAACAAAAGGCAAAGTCTCAAGTGATTTTTTTCATGTTTTTTGAAAAAGATGTGTCAACAAAATTCAAGCAACAAGTAATCAAATATGACAGTAAAGGGAAAACTGCAACTAGAGGGAGTGACTTGCGGGTTGAAATATCAAAGTTTGAAGTATCCTTGTCTACTCTACTATGTTTGTTTTATTAATTTCAACTCTGATGCTATTTCTTTCAGTGTTCCCGCTATCTACGGAGGCCGATCGGGGTGAATTTACGATTGTGCGTAAGTCTGACTGCGTCAGACGCTTTATGTGCATTCTTCTATATCCTAACCTACCTGATCAATGTTATTCTGCCGAATTTGCTTTCAAACTGTTGGTCCTTACTACTTGAGGTGAATGGTTGATATTTCAGTAGCATCATTGGAGGGACGTACCTGTTGGTTATGAACTTATCTTTACTTTAACCTTACTAATTCAGGTGTTCAAGTTGGCTACGTTTTTCGCATCCGTTTTCACTTTGTTAGCGCTGGCATTGAATCACTACATTGGAATAGTCCATCCATTGCATCGGTGAGCTTTTAGCATATTTGCGAAGATACGTGGAATGAAAGGTGAAAACAGTCAAGGTTAGCATTGGGAACTCAACGTCTGACTTTATGGTTAGCAACTGGGTGAAAATGTTCATTTTCTTGGACAGGTTTTATTGAGCGCTTTGAATGCACGGGTCAGGTGAATAAATTCCTCCCTTAAAGGAATCTTCCACGGAAAGACTGCTCATCCTTTCCTTATGTACAGGTGTTGGGCATGGTCATTGAAGGCCATGTGCAAAGTTCAAAGTGAAATTGATGAAAACCCCAAGAGAAACAGCCCCTGGAAAGACCCATCTGTGGGACCGGATTGGACCAGTACGCGGGACACGAAGTGCTTCTGTGCGTGGCAGGTGCGGATCCACGTGTCAGTTTATGGGAAGGGCCCAACATGAATCCTGTTCACGTTCACGCTTTTGACACGTCTGCACATGTTGACTCCACGCCGTTTTTGTAGGAATGGAGGCGATGTTTTTCCGCGGAAGATTCCTTTAAGTAGGATAGAGCAGTACACCAAGTTAGGAGATTCGCCGTTCTGAGGCTCAAAAGTGCGCGTCAAGTGTGCTACGGTGCTTCTAGTAGTGCCAATAACGTCTTACGTTACCTTAGATCCGTAGATCAAAAACAAAAAGTTCGTATGTTAAGGAACGTCCAGAAACGTCTATCAAGCAGCATACACTGACATTAGAAACGGATCATCGCCATAGGACCTAAATACCCTGTATCTCACTTCGCATAATCCAGTTTGAACTGGTTGCTCAGTAGAAATGAGGCGCGTCTGCCTAACCAACGAGCTCAGAGGCTCTCACCCTTGCACGAGATAATTTTCTTTCAGACTGTGACACCCACGGAAACGTTCGATGTCTACTAGCTCTGCTTACTTTGTGCCTTCAAACAGTCTCCTGTCCATGTTTTGTACAGTACCGGTGGTTTCGAGCTCCGATCGCATTCGCTTTCTTCTCCAAAGACGGCTGCAGAGGCATGGAACTAAGTGAGTGACTTAATGTTTTTACCCAACGAGTGCTTCTTCATTCAATTAATACCCTGTGATGAAGCTTCCGCAGTGCCTTCAGCTAGACGAAATGTTTACTAACATTCTATATCTTCAATTAATTCATTGCAGCCATGTACACATTACTTTAAAAAGTCAGTCATAGTTCGCAGTAACGGGAATGTTCCAGTCATTTTTGACGTAGAGGTTACAGTGATGGCGTGGGTAGACCGCGAGGCGCTCAAATATTGCGGGTAACTGTTGCTTTACTGTTTCCTGCAGTGCTCCAACTTGTACTGGATTACATAGGGGAGGGGCGAGGGACAGAAAAGGGTCACTCCTCCACATTCAAAGCAAAATTATTATAGTTACATTTTGCCAAATCCAAATTGAATGAGCCCAGCCAAAAATTAAAGAGCACAGGCTGCTTCAGGTTGGAGAGATTACGGTAGGGCTCCTTGAGCTCGACAGTGATGGCAGATGAAATCATATTCTGGAGACTTCTATTCTGGAAATTCTGGAGAGAGCAATGAACAAGGGCCTGCATTTGCTTGTGGGGGAGAGGGACATCCAAGTTTTGTTTTGCGTAAAACTTTCATCAATAGCGGCACCCTTTACGACGAAAAGTTTCATGATGTGCGCCATGGGCAAAATAAATCTTTTTTTGCATCCCACCCCTTACTATAAAATTAGCCAAGTTTATGGTGTGCTCAATGGGTTGTGCTCCACTAAGTCCCAGGGCGGCTTCGAAGGATGGTCACTATTCAAGACGATTCCAACCGTGCCAACACTTACGTTAGTTGCGATAAACCATTCTTTGTTCCTGAACTTATAATCTTGTCTGCAAAAAATGTGGCATTGGAATCTTACTTACTTATTTTCTTACATGGCTCGTCAATTTTCCTGTCTATTCTTCCGTCCAAATTTCATTTGATCTGCACCAGTCTGAGCGTTCTCCATGAACTGTGTTGTTGCTTTGCGGCGTTAGAATCAGGACCATGAATATTCATAGTATTCCTCTATACTTAAGTTACCGTTACTTTCACTTTGCAGTAGCCCAGCTCTTACTGCTCAATCTAATACGGGGTCGAACTTGCACTTGAATTGCATCAATTGCCGTTTCAGGAAATGTCGTGGTGCGATGGGTGCTCGTGGCACCGTTTATACTGTTCGTACTGCTTATTTCGTTCCTTTACCTACATATTCTCGTTCATATGCATAACGTCTCCAAAGATCCTTTGCTGAAGGCGAAAAAAACTAAAAGAACGACGAATCGTAAGCTTCTCGTCACTATCATGCTTCTAGCCGGATCCGCTTGCCTTGGTGAGTTTTACGGCTAGAATTTTTCGTGAATATTTTTGACACTTCCTTAATTCTTCCACGTTTGAAAAAAATGCTCTAGAGCGCTTTCGGCTCATGCTTTTGTAGTAACCTTTTTTCGGCAATTTTACGCAAAACTTAATGTAGAAAGAATCAGTGCGAAGGGGGGCGGAGAGAAAACCCTCCGCGGAATTTAAACAGTCTTACTTTTCTTAACGCGGATTCAAAACCTTCAAATATCTTTCCAACCACGACCAATTTATCGCATCATGTGCTCTTGAAGTGGTTTCAAAAATGTGTTACCAGCCATGGTTTCAAGCCTCAGCTCGCGTAGCTAGTTCTTTAATTGTGTTGCTAGGTAAGCACACGTGCGTTCGCGGCGCGTCTCGGTTTTTTTGAATCGATATACGTCGGCGCTGCTTTGAATTGTATCTCTGTGGATAATTTTATCTTTTGAGAATTTAGAGCTTCCTGGTTTTCACTATCTGATACTATCGATTGAATAAATGCTTAATAGTATTTTTGCAGGTTGGTTACCGACAACCGTGCTCTTCGTTCTAATATGTGATAGCTGCCTATTTCAGCTTCCTTTACGGGCAACTATGTATCTCCGGTACGGACTTAATTGAGCACTTACACTATTAAAATTTTTATGTTGTTTCTTTCTCATTTATACCATTTGTGTTTCAGAATTCTAAGCCATTTGCTCAATGTGTTGAAATTGATCGCTGACGCCTTTATTTATGCTAGCCGTTTAGTTGAAATCCGCTATGCCATGTGGATATTCCATGCAAGTGTTTATAGGAAATTTAGCGGTAAGCGGTTGTCTCCAAGCAGGTTTCAGTTGTTATGGAATAGAAGTGGAGTTCTCAGGGTTCCTTGTGAGCGGTTTCAGATTACCTGAGTCCAATCGGATCATTCATTCCAGTAAACCATATTAAACTTTTTCAGTAATTGCATAGACTTTGACGTAAAGGCTTACTTCACGATGAGATCAGATATAGTAATCTCTCCAGTGACTTAGTAATCCATCTCCATCTATGGCTAGCTCCCTCCTATCAGGCAAATTCGACCCTTAGTCCCCTTCGAGGAGTCCTGAACCGTGATCGACAGGAACGACTTCCTCACAAGTGCTGATATTGTCTAGGAAGAAGTGCGATCATGAGTGAAGTATCATGAAGCTTTTCATAACATGGCGAAAAGTAGTGAATACTGTCCCCGAAGTCAATATACGATCCGTTGTAGAAATATCTGAAAAAAAACAGTGCTGTATCGGCCATGTATATGTGAACTAGAGAGCGGAACTGGTGTAGTGGCAAGTGCCGCTTGCCACGCGGTCGATACGACGATCAAATCCTGAGGGGCTTGCCGTCAAGACCAACCGGCCTTTCTGCACTTCAGAGACGGGTAAATCTTACCAGAGCAGGAGGGTAAACACATCCAATGACTTGTACACCAGCCAACTACTTCATGTAACTGTATGAGACAGATCGCATTCAAATACTTCACCGATGTTGAATGGTAGCAGTGTGCGTGGCGCGGACCAAGAAGGCCAGTAGTGCAGCATGATTTATCCCTTTTTGCCTTTCATTTTATATATTGGAACTGATGTATGCGCGAAATGTATCGAAAAAGCTATTCCTGAGTAGTCCGTTACTTCAACAATTTTCGTTTAGGTATCTTTGGTTGGAAACCGCTGCCGAGACCGATTCCACCAGAATTCACACGCTACCTCAGCGAAACAACTGAGCATCGATCGATTCGAAATAAGAGGGCACATGTTATACAAAACAAATTCTCAGGTTTGTAATAGTCATTTGAAATTGCTTGATGGACCTTCCTGAGCAAGCTTGCTCATACCCATCCAATTTGGTATCTGAACCTCTCCAGAGCACTTTTTCATTCACCGCTGTTCGCTCTTAACGAAGATCTATGTATGATGGGCTCATGATTTGTGGACGACGGGGGCAGAAAATTTATTGGAGTCTGGCCACCATTTATTCCATGGCCAAGTTAGCTTGCGATAAATCTTCGGTAGGTAAAGTATTAGAGCATCGGCAGCAGCGCTGCCCATCGCTCGTCCCACTGCCGCGTCCGCTCCGCGGTGACGTCATAAGATGCACCCGTGCCCGCACCGCCGATGAGCTTCTTGAGTATGAATACTCCGCCACTGTATTTTTTTGCAATTCAATATAGCTTCTTGACTCGATACTGGTTATTGATGAAATCCTTCAATTTTTAGGTCGTACCATCAGGAAAAGCTCAGTGAATTCGCGTGACGTAATTGACGTTACTACTGTAAGCACTGGAACTATTTCCTCGTTTTTTTGAGCAATTCATACATGAAAATTTCAGTCGCTGTCTCCAAAAGCTCGAGGTTCATTCGACGGCAGGCCGGTGTCTATTCACCTAAGCATCACGGAGACGGTCTAGGAAGAAGTGTCTTTCTGCGTGTCGTTGCCTTAACAACAGGATTTAGATGACAACAATGAAGGGCCACTTTACCTCCACAGCGCCATCCTTGATAGGTCGATGTTGCTAGGAAGACGATTTTACAAAAGTAAACAATGTTACTGTACACGTAGTGTAGAACATCTTACTCTTGTACGGTTACATGAAATGGACTACGATGAAGATAGTCGTGTGAAAAATGTCATCAACGTTGAGTGATACGAAGTGCTAGCTTGGGTTTGCATCCTTTGGTCGATACCTCCCCATTACTGTGCATTCTAGATCGCCCACCATATCACCACTTTGGCACTACTTCTCTTCTTGAAGACTTAGGAGTAAGCGTCGTTTTTGATTAAGAAGCGAGCTGAGGCGCCTTCTTACTCTTTATCTCAGTAATAAGCGCTTTGGGTGTTGGCGGAGTCTCTGTGGCTTATCCGGATCCGATTTTGGGCGGAACGATCCTATTCCGGATCGCTCCGCCCACATGTCCAACATGTCCTTTTTCATTAGTTTTTTTTAAACGTCGAGTCCATAGTGCATACATGGAACTATGCCCTAGATTTTTAGAGCTCCGATGATCGTTGCCTTTTCGACGGGTTATCCTAGATGGGGACTTTTTAAAGTTCCCATCTAGGATATCTAATTATCACCCCCTTCTAACATTTAAGTTAGATCACTGGACAGTTTGTTCTCACGGTTGTCGACAGTTGATGGGTCCACAACTGTAGAGATGGAGCCACTTTCGTGACTGAAAATACATGAAAAGGTGGTCAGGGGTAATTTTCATCCATGGGCTTCACAAGCACGCCGTTCACTCACGCCTACAGTCACAGGACCTGTGTCTCGGTTCACGCTATGCTCTCTCGTCTGCACCTGTTGTTATCTCGCCTTGGAGCCTAGTGTCTTTTAACCTGCTTGCCTTTCAGACTCTCCCACCTCCTCTTAACGATGGAACTTATTTAAGATGTTTTTAATGGTTTCTTTTGCTTTTCTTGCACTCATGTCTACCCCGTTTTGCTGTAACGGAACGTGTCTTGAAAGAAGACCATTCATCGGGGAATCACTGATAGGCGTTTGTATCGGTCTGGGATCCTAGTCCTTCTTCGAGCACTGTTAGGACAGAATCCCTAAAATTCAAAACGCTGGTGCTTTTACAAACAAGGCAATTATTTCCTTACCGTTGCTGCCTGTGACCACAAGTCCTTGCAATACTTTCACTCAATATGTACTATAAGTGATGCTCCTTGTCCTCTCCATTGTCATCCATTCGATTCCGATGTATTGCTATAATTTGTCGCCAGCAGTTATCACTAGAACCTATCGTTTATGATGTTTTGCACCTCAGTGATTGTACAGAAGTTGCATGTGTAAAATATCGATTTTATATGAATTTTTGAGCCGCCGACACTACAACCTGTAAAACGCAGGCTTATGAAACAGCAGTTTTTTACTGTAAAGATCTCACCAAGTAGCAGGTACGGTAGTGGTTCACCATTGTCACGATGTAGATGTCGAACAGAATACACGGGTCAATCGACGTTTAAATTTAATACCATCTAATCATGTTCCTTAAGAAAACAAAACTTTCAACGAAAATTCTTCATATACACCAAGAGTGTCGCGGTAAAATCGATACCTATACATGGTGTGCCAATCGTTGTGCCGGTTAGTAGATATGCATTTTGGCGGTAAAGGGTGTCTGTATAACATCAGTATCGAAGAAGTCCTCCCAGCATAATTCCAATTTTTCGGAATTCAAAAACTTTTGTTATCTGAGGTTGATAAAAAGGGTACCCACCAGAAACCATATGAACTAAAGCGCCAGTAGCGATATTGTAGTGTAGCTTACCACAGGGCGATAGTCCGATGACCTTTGCCCGTGTTATCACTCGGTGATTTGCTGCAAGTTTATTCTGTCCGGAATTCTTTGAAACAACTCATGTTTATTCTTCAAAATCACGTCAAAATTACCTTATAACTACTTGTGTGTTACAGTGAATGCAGGGGTGGTGACCTGGCTTCTGAGCGTGACAATGTCTGCATTTCAGATCCAGCTCCCACAGTACTTCCGAAGGCCGTTTTAATTTCTTAGCACACTTCAGCCAGTGCTTTTCCACTTGCAGTCGATTATTGTGATTACTTGGTCATCACAATGTTAACCATCTTTAGCTAGGCATTGAGCAATCATCACAAGGATGTTCTTTATGGGCAGAACACCTTGTCCCAGGCGGGAATCGAACTTCCGCCTCTCGTACCCTGGAAGATTCCATTCAAAGTTATTAAGATGAAGCCATGCATGGTGGTGTACCTAGTACACAACTGCACGGACAAGGTGCGAGTTCGTTCCGGAACTGGAAGGTTTTGACGGGTGTGCGTCATGTGGCGCGATACCATTGGCACTGGAGCGCACAGGCCGTACTTACCACATCCTGCTGTGGCCGGACAACTCGTCCGCGCAACACATTCTGTCCCGTTCCTTTTTGGCATTAGGCCAGCGAAGCTATCCGCCCTTTTTTGTAGGTTGTTTGAGATTATCAAATCGATCAATTTCTGAAGTTTAGTAGTTAAGTGATACGGACGAGTTGTCCGGCCGCAGCAGGATGGTTCAATTGCTGCCTGTGCGCTCTAATGCTAATAGGATCGTGCCATATGACCGCCTCTCTGTTTTGTCTATAGCCCAGCATCATTATGGCAACTTTCACAGGGAAAACTGCTAAAGCAGCACTTGACAAGAGAAAACGCTCCATTCAACAATATTCTCTTCAATATATCGTTTATCATGTCCGCTTCGACATTTTGTCGCCCTGTAGCCTCTCTTAAGTTACTTTAAGGTACTCTTAAGTAGTCGTAAGCCCACGCGTACTGAAGCGTAAAATCTAATCTCGTGCTAGAAGTGCTTCATGCAATTGAATGAAAATGCACTATGAGGAACGTTTCTCTCCAATTATGTAGCGGCTTAATATTCGAGGAAAACGGGGAGTAGCATCGATTTGTGCGCATCCTTCTTTTATAGGAATGCCGTGTTCATGTTAATAGAGCCTTTATTTCCTTCAGTAACGGTTCTGAAGTTGAAACGATGAATAACTTAATTTAAGCTTTTTATTACAATGTAATGTGTTCTCCACCGCGAATAGTATCTCGGAGAGATGTATCATATCAATCACATGATCGCCACACCAGTCTGTCCATAAAACGCTATATGTATCGCTCTCAGGTTTTGTCGATTCATTGCTATTATCACATTTGTGCACCTATGGATAAAATTGGCGTTGGGTTAAGTTGGGGGGGGAGGCACTCCATTGTGCTCTGCAGCTCAACGAAAAGGAACAAAATAAGGGTGCTGATATCACCTGTATCATCATCTGTTGTCCTGCTGATCGTCGATTTGCTCGAGCGGGCGCCAGCAACGCTTCCATTCGTCCCTGTCGCGTGCTACAGTGGTCCAGTGGGTCCTCCTCGCTCGAGGGACACGAACCCATTAATTCCCTTCGTTCAGAGCTTTCGTGAAGAAGTATGGCCATCGGGCCGGCAGTCGTCCAGGTGTTCCTTTGACGTCCCAAGGGATTCTGTCAGTCACCGCTCTGGTCCAACGGTCATCGCAAAATCGCATGACGTGTCCGGTCCACCTTATCTTCGATTCTTTGGCAAAAACGGCAGCGTCCCTGATCTTCGACCGTTGGCGTAGTTCGGAACTCCGGGTTCTCTCTGCACTTCTTGCGTGTATAGGGTTACTCTTAGCATCGTCCTCCTGCTCTAAGAATAGGGCAAATGTTACTGCGGACGGCGGCTATGGGTCCCCTTCCTTGCGAGGAATTTGATATTTCTTCATTTACTACTTTCAGTGTCTTGAAACAATTGAGGGTCTGGAATTGCATCTGTGCCTTAACCGTCTAGGTTTTCAACTATGCTAAACTTGATTCTCATTGGTCAGTTCAAGCCGAAACTAGGAGCTTGGAAATGATGTCATTGAAGTTGGCGATATTGCCGAACTCAGCTGGCGATGCTGGTTTTGCCCGAGCGGCGCACTTTCCTGCCATAATCACGCCATACCTGACCGCCGTTTTTTCCCCTTCGTGAAGTTCAATTTCCCCATCAGTCGGACTTGCCTATTTAGTTTAATTCCATTCCTTTCTGCCTTCCATCAATTTGCATTAGTGCTTCATGAAAAAAGGAAACCTTCACTACTTGTCACTTTACCTGCTCCCTCGACATTGACACCAGCGTTTCGTCTGAGAATAGTATTCCTAAAATTAAAGATTCATACGCTTCATGTTATCGTGACTAGCTGGTCTGGATTCTTGCCCCCTCGCGAGTTTGTTTTCTCGTTGTGGCACTCCTCGTTGCAGTACTTCTTCACGGCACAAGGAAAGGGTGTATTTATTTTCACCGTTTGGATTTTTTTAAATTTTCATTGGCGGTCCACCTCGCCAATCCGCTTCCATTTTCGAGTGCAACAGCTACATCCAAATGATTATGAAATTTGTGTAGTTGTGTGATGTGCCTCACTGCAAAACACCAGAGGCGGACACTGACAAAGTCCGGCTGACGAAACCACCAATGATTCCTTCCAGAGCTTCTACCCATAGGACTACCATTGGGCTTGGGCCATTGCAAAAAGCCCCTAGCCGAGGATGGCAGCTTGTTTCTGGTGGTATCCCTATATTGCTGATTATGGGGAATACGTTGTCGAGCGGAGTGGGGCCGCAGTTTAGGTAGCTCATTCCCCAGCTCAGGGCTGGCCATACGGCCCTGAGCGGAGATTTCGATTTTTTTCATTGTTCAGAATGACAAAGCAAACACTGCCTATGATGATTCAGCCAAGCATTACCAATTGGAAACCAGAGTACTGCCCAATTTATGCTTAGCCACAAGTTCATTTCGGGCTACCTTTGCTAATTTTAGGGAAAACTAGAGGTGAGTGCTGAACTGTAGGAAAAAAGAAGGGGCCAGTACTACAATCTTTAACCATTGCGTTGCGCGAAAATTCGGCTATTTCCGGTGGGGGGGGGGTTCTCGGAAAAGTCCAATGTGACCCCATCTGAGCACTCCTTTAGCAGGCTCATGACAGTTCTACCTGGTCCTATCCGCAGCCCTTTCTACCTGTGGAAATTTCGTCCAACAACAGGAGAGGGGGAGAAGAAGAAAACTTTCCCCACTTCACTCTGAAATTTTCTTTTTTTTCTCAGTAAAATAGAACGCCCATTTTGGTGGGGGGCCCTCCGTTCCAAAAATCTGTTACGACCCCTCGTTAAGAACTGCCCAAGGGACCAATGAACCTGATTTGGTGCGCTCGTACAATGAGGATGAACTATCTATTCTGCTATGTATGGACGCACTATTACTTTTCTATTCAATTAATGTTTAGGCTAGTGGTTAAACAATATTCTCTTCTACTAAGTTATATACACTTACCACAATACACGAACGCGGCAGGGACCTGTGCTCATGCGCAAACTAATAAACATGGAATGAGGACAAATTTAGGAAATTGTAACTTAATTAGACTCACATTAGCCTTGCCTGTTCCTTGATGTGATTAGCCAGGACTAGTTTCGATAAACAAAAACGAAATAATTTGTGGTCTCTTACAAATTTGAGTACAACGAAGCCGTCGCCATCGTTTTATTTCAATAACTTGGTTACAAATTCACGAATTCCATCAATTTCACATAAAGAAATAAAAAATTTATTCTCTATACTTACGAATTACTTCGTCTGTGTTACGCTTTAGAATACCTTGGGTAGGTTTCTTTGTATGTTTACTCAAGATAGCTTCATTACCTTTCGTTTTTTCAGGCAGTACTATTCTGTGTAAGGGCGGAAGTGGTGTAGCGCTCCAAGGCACGGCCTTATCACGCGAACGATCCGGGGATCAAATCCTGGGTGGTGAATCGCTCGGGCCAACTGTGCCTTCCATCCCTCCTGGGTCGCTTAATTTGCACCATAGTTGTCTGTGAGGATAAAAAACACTGACTCGTACATCGGCTGGCCCCAGCAAGTCACTGTGTAGGCCACATCGCATCCAAATGCCACTAATAAATAATAATGTACAAATGGAAGTAGAAGGCGTGCCGCATCCCAAAAAGGGATTGATCAACGGCAAGTAATCTATCCTGTCTCCTTTTACTATTCTCTATGTGTAAACAAACAATCAAACAACAAACAAATTTAACTGTGTGTGAAGAAGAGTTTTCTGACTCAACCATAGTTACCACGAAATCCTTCCCCTTCTCCCCTCCTCCCAAACGCTACTCGATTTCACCATTGGTCTCATGCGTACAGGAACTGGAGGAAATTTTTTGAGTTCATCTATTTACTTATTGAATTACTTGATATTATTACATAATTTATTTATTGATAGTCGATATAGACGCGCCAGTGAACTCGCTCTGTGAACTCACTGAAACAATCACAGCCAAGGGAGCCCGCAGTGCCCAGATGAATGAGGCGGCGACTGGTGAAAACACTGCCCTCAGGATCAGCCGCCCTTTAGGTTTTCAACGAAGAGGTGATGGAGGGGTTGTATTTCGTGGTTTCAGGGAGGGGGCGTATTGGAAACATGAAGCTTTTTTACGATATTTCTAAAATTTCGAAAATTCAGCACTTCATATACCACATCCCCCTCATACATACACGCCCCATACCCCGCGTTCAAAGCCTGAAGGATGGGCGGAGTTTCGAAACGGGTAAGGTTCAGTGAACTATTCACACTATTGGCCGTTAGCCAACAAGTAAGGCTAGCTGTCCCAAAGTAATTTTGTTTGCTTGGAGCAGTGCCAACGCATCATGAGTTTCCATGTTGTTGTTTGGACCTTTGCGAGAAGTCATATTTTACTCGTAAACGTGTTTTTTGTTGAATCTATTTGGAATTCCCTCGACGTCATTGTTAACACCAGTCGGCGTCACATGTCATACTATTGATTGCAGGCGATACGTCGATGTTTGATCGGTTTGGGAATGATCTCACCAACGTGGACTCCATCGGTGTTTTTCTTCCGCTCTTGCACTGAACCGCACGTGATGTGCGGTTGACGTCTGGCAGAGCAAGGAAGATTTCCGTTCGTTTTCCTCCCTATTTCATAAGTAGATAATCAATTCAACAATAAAAACAGTTCTATTATTTTCATTTCTGACTGAATAGAGAATTATATTTACCAGTTATTCATTCAGTCAACAAGCTTTTTAGTAATCAACAGCTGAATAATGGCTCACATTACACTGCGTGATTTGCAGTGCTGTTATGAATAGAGCTACTCTGATTGATTTTTACTAACCCATATCTTTCTTTTGTTTCCTTGATATTTTACGGTGGTTTTACGTTGGATTATTACTCAATATTGCCAGTTTTACTAGCTTGTCAGCCATGTCTGCCGGTGTTCAACTATTCTTTGCCCTTTGACAACGCTAAGTCATCGTCCGCGTCACCTCTATTTGAGGACCAAACCCTTCAAATTGCTCTCAACGACGATATTGATCAATTTGAATGTGGACCATTATTTTAAAAAAACTCTTGGAAATTGTCCAATTCACTGCAGGGTGAGGTCCCAGAGGTTTGTGGATTCCACAGTGCCGCACACTCCACACATACTGGGCCAAGTTTGCCTTATTGATCCCAATTTGGAGATTCAGCGGCCGAGGGTGCACTTGGCAACACACTCCGATGACCGACTAGAAACATTCAAACTATTTGTTTCATGTCCATTTCGGAGGCGTTCGCCCAACTCTGCACATACGTTACTCGTTTGCGAAATATTTTGTCAATGATTTTTGAGCTATTCCTATTAAGTACTCTGGCCATCAAAATGCGCAGTGTTTTACAGTGGATGCTTGGCATAAAAAACTTGCAGACACACCATGTGATTATGCTGCTTGTGAATGGTGGAATCCTCGTTATAACCAATCACAGCTGCTGCTTGCTGAGCCACGCCCTGCCAAGGTCAGGCAGGAGTTCTGTTAAATCCAGCTCAAAATGGCAACAATCATGCAGATTACTCTACTTTTTTTCTCGTCCCATGGGCTATAACTTTTAAGTAGCATGAATTTTTCTTTTTAAGCGGCAGGTTTTGAGGGCAAAGCAGAAGCGATTCCAGATTTAGCACTTTTATTTTTAGCTTTTGAGCAGCTTATCTTATTTTGAGGTAGAAACTAAGCTAATTTTTATATACTTGAATTAAAAAAAAGATCTAGACAGGCAGACGGGCAGGCAGCGGATTTTACCCGATTTCTACAAAAATTGATTTTTTATTCAAGATTATCTCTATAAACGAATAGTTATTATCAAATCGTCAGATGCCTCCTACCCGTCATGTGAAATTAATTTCGGAATTAGGTGTTTAATAAGTCATAGGGGGTGGTATGATTCCTGAAATTATTTGTTCGCCCTCATTAGTATGCTCGCTCACGGGGGGGGGGTAGGCAATACCATCTTACCCGAAGTTTCTCTGGCCCTCCACCTCTCTCGACACACGTAATAGTGAAATTCGTAATACAATATTACTGAAATTAATTCCACGTGGTGTTCTTAGACGGGGTTTGCTATTATGAAAATGATATTTTTTGGAAGCGATATTTCTAGGCGCAACGGCTGGTCATCTTTGGCTCGAATGAGGCTTCCCTACTCTCCTCCAGTGCTTTGTGGAATCGTGTTTGATTAAGATCGCCTCAACCGCTTTCACGTATTTCGCCGATTATTGAATCGATTTCGCACCGACGACCAACCTCGTCGGCCCCCGTCTGTACCCTTGGCCACCCACTGTTTCGCCGTACTTAATCGAATGTTTTTTTGGTGAACGGAGCTATTTTGAATAAAAAATCGTAAATTTTTATATGACGATGTCGTGATATCGTTCCAGTGCATTTTATGGGAAGTTTAAAAAATATATGACATAATGGGCTGATAGGTTCTGTCAGGTGCAGGTGACTGACTGGAATTGCCTTTAGTGGTCTTTCGGCCATCGACCGTGACGTTATAAGGCCTGATTTTCTTATCATAGCATTTGTCACGTTATCATTCACGTGTGTAGGGCATTTCGCTGATCTTCGCCCTTGGTTCCAACCCGTTTCCCACTGCACTGTTCTTTTATTCAGGGCCAATTCAGCGCTCTACTGTTTTGTTTTTTGCGCTGCAATTTACGATTTTCTATTTCTGGGGATAATTCTTTTCAGTTTGAATTGGTTTTTCATGAATCCCGACCGCTCGGTTTTCTTCGACTCGATTTTATTGCACGATTCAGCCTAACATTATTCCTGTATTGATTTCTCTCGCTTGTTTTCTGTTTCATTGCTTTCACCCCGAACCTAAACGTGGGCCAAAAGCTGGGCAACGAAATTTACTTTGCGTCTCTTACAAAGTAATGTTCCTCTCCGCACCACGTATTGATCCTCCATGACGGCAATGGATCTGTGCTCTGCGTCAGTGGTTTTTTGTCGCGTCAGTTAGCGCGGAATGGGCTGGGACTCCAAAGACAATCACATGTCGTGTAATCTGGTATAAGCTGCTGTCTGGCCTTTGTACTATCAGGTTACGTTGCTATCATACATGCCCTATACTGGGGTGATCACACATTTAAGTGCAGCGGGAGTTACAAGTCACCGGAAAACGGAAACCGTAATTGCGGTCTTGCTTGGCTTAAATTCTGCCCCAAAATGGAAGCTTCACGAAGTTTTTATTAAACGTCTCAAGAGAAGTAGCGATCAGCAGTGGTTAATTTGTTGAATGTGACCATGCCTTTCTCTTTCATCGGGAAAATCGACCTTTCCTTTCAAACCGGTCATTTGTCTTCAGTACAAGATGTTTTTAAAATATTTATTTTTGGCAATTAATCTTATCAATTGATCTTTGCTCAATTACAAACTCGTCTATGCCAAACCGGTTAAACACTAGTTAGCAAAAAATTTATCGTCGTTTGAAACTCGTACTTTACGCGTGCCTTTACATGTATTTGATGGTCGTATTTTTCCTTAGTGATTTTAGAGCAATTTTCATATGTAAGGCTTACTCGTTGCCCTGGTCATGATCATTGCGTTGATTTTTCGTTCATAATTACGGGCCAGCCAGGCCTTCTTTCCTTTCGAGACCTGATTTTCGGCAGCAGGCTTGCCTGACAGGATAAGAAAACGGACTTTTGTATGAGTCGTCCTCCAAAGCGAGACATTCTATTGGCAAAATCACTTTAGAAAGGCTGCTACGATGCCAAATGGAAGTAGAATGCATGGCGCATCCTAAAAGAGTTCATATACGACAAATACTCTATCCTTCATCCTTCAACCACACCGCCAGCCAGATCGTGGGCAAGCGATGGGCTCACTTAAGGTCTAGTCAAGGAATAAGTGTTGGCTTTTCATACATTTACAGCTGCTACTGATGCGTCACCCTAGGTCCCACGACAGGTTTTAATTTGTGAAGCTGATGTGAATATTAATTTAACCCATTCGCGATCGCGAGTGGGTTTGCGAATTGTAGTTGAATCAGGAGATTTTTCATCAATAAAATTTGAGGGGACAGATTTCCTCTGCCCAGGGCTGGCGTAAATGAGTGAGGGTATGAAGACTTTTGCCACTCACGAAGGAAAACTTTCCCAATACCATTTGAAACCCGGCAGCCACGGGTGGATGCCATTGTCACGAATGGGCTGATAAATGCTTCGAAAAATACCGAGCACCAGTAGGGGTGGCGGTGCCATCTATTATGGCCATCCGATTCAATGAACTGAATTATGGTTCAAATAGCTAACCGGAAACAGTCCTTCTTCGCCAAATAACTCTTCAGTTGATTCTTGTTTTCCCCTTTTTGCTTCTGGGTACGTGAC
>MU868354.1:267648-309240 GCA_036418205.1 Ostertagia ostertagi
AATGGCTTCGCCCATTTAGCTTTCGCAGATGCGATGCTTAGGCGATCAGTCCATCCGTATGCATTCTTTCAGTATCATCGCTAATTCGTCAAATCGCTTAGTCACCAAACCTTATAAGGCGAGTTTGGACAGATCCTCAAGCACAAATGTTGTACTTTTTAAATAAGTTGAGATGAGCTTGCCGCGTCATTTTTCCCTTGATAGTTTTCCGTAAGAGACCGCGAGTGACCGTTTTAAAAACTTCGGATGTTGCTGGTAGGTTGACGCTCACCCAAACTAAGAAGAAGCACTGGTTGGATAATCCTCGCTGTTGGTCGTTGACGTGTAGTGTTGGTTTTCAATAGTGTCGTCGTTGATTATGTCCTGCCACCATGTATCACATTTTCCTAGAAGTATGAAAAAAGTAGCTAGTGATCGAGCGGGAGGAGGGCTACGGGAGGGCGGATTCGAGTGAGAAGACAGGAACGATGACTGTAGGCAGGGCGGAGCGGTTTTGATGACGTTACTGAGAGAAAGAAAAGCTTATCGGCGCCGTGGGCGCGAGGATGCGAGACAAGAGTCCCCCTGAGGTCGCCGCGCAAGCGAAATTAGGTCACCGGCTATCTACAATTAACTGCTAGGATTTACTTGGAGACCGGCGTCACTTGTTGTGTATGGTCCGCACCCGACGCTCTTTTCATTTTCTGAAAGGGAGTATACCATATGAGCTGCATGTTTGTCGAGCCATTGGCATGGATAGTTATCATCATTTGTCTGCAATTACGAAATAACGTGTGATCTTTTTATCGTTTTCTTCCTCACATGGTATTCGTCACGCAATACATATTACGAGTAGTTATTTACACACCCGTCTCACTAGAATATGAATTGCAAGTTTATTCCTCTGAAAACACGCGCCGTGCGAAGGGTAAGTTCTGCGTGATGAGTTCCACATGAACAGATGGGGAAAACCGTCACCTTTTTTTGGAGTGGATTGAATCGTACCAATTTAATCCTAACTATCTGCTCATTTAGCTCATCTAAACGAGATCTCTTCTAAATGTAAAAAGTGAAGTTTGTTTGAAAATCTCAAATCACTGAGGTCGCGATTGAACAAGTTTCTTCTGAACAAGGTGAACAGCTATGGAAAGCGAAGAGTTTGAAAGTTGTATTAAAATCGAGGGAAAAGAGACTCATTTACAGTGGAGTATCAGAAAGCATAGGAGCCGCTGGTAGGAGTATTGATTGGAATTTGCAAGCCGTATCGGTCGTGACAACTTTTCGCGGCTTATTCCAGTTTTTCAAAAAGAGAAGAAAAATGAAATTCGCCTTTGAATAACCATCGCAGGGGAAGACAAGGAATGCTTATCCGGGTCTCATCCGGTAAGAGGGGGCATTGCGGTGCACGGTCTGCTCTAATGCCAATTTGGCTCAAGGAGTCCTTTAAAGTTACGAGCTGCTATCAGCTTTTTTCCTATGTTATTTCTTCAGGTGTTTTGTGTAATGTATGTATTCTTGTACTAGATGACATTAACGTCTACGAGAAGTGAAATTCACCTAGTTAGCGGGAGGAAGTCCCCCGGGGAAAGCCAAGATTGCTCACGGATCCGGGGACTCCTTCCCTTCTAGGGCTTAGTCCTGAACGTCTACAATAAAATAATGTGCTTTCCATGGTTTGAAATGCTCTAGATCGCTATGCCCCCCTTACTGGATGAGACCCGCTTATCCTAAGGGTGAAGTCGGAATGGGGGGGGGGAGTTCCCCAATTGTGAAGATGGAATAAGAGCGCTCATGACACTCAATCGACTCACCCGAAATATAGCTTTGCTAACTAGTGTGCGAGTACTCCTGAGGTTTTTTTTCATCTCGACATAGGGTGTTCCAAGGAGATGGTCCGAAACCAGAAGAACAGACATTTGGACTGGATCTAAGGGTGAGAGAGCTCCAGAGGGGATCCAGGCGCGAAAAATTGGATAGAATTTGAGCAGCTGTGTTTGATGAAGAGCCATCAGTCTATGTGAAAAGTGCACTTGGAATGAGTCGTTTGCGTAAAATCTTATCCTTATTGTTGGTGTTAAAAGACCCAAAGGTGTGCTCTCTAGTACCATGGCTAATTGTAAGATGGTAAGAAGTGTTCTCCCCCCTCAAACATCATCTTCACCCATTCCGAGGATCCGTCTCCTACAGCAATATACAGGGGGGGGGGCAATAAAAAACATTTTGTCTCCACTTCCAGATGGATTTAAGCACACTTTGCTCAATTCAGACCGAATGGTCCCAACTTATATTGAAGAGCGCATTTCATTCTATAAGAAAATCTTCATAGTGGCCACCTACGTGGACGGCATCAGAAGAATTTGCCCTGGAAACATGGTGCACTGGTCGAGCTCAATGGGGTCTTCGAAGGATCGTGTACCATAACGACCTTTACTGGAAAGCTAGTTTCGAGGGGATTTGCATAGTGGGAGCTAATGCCTCTAGAAAACTATCCAACATTAAATCGATTCACGAAATTGCGTAAGAGCTTCAGGCTGAAGCAGTTACGGTAGACCTCCTTGAGCCTGACGACGGTGACAGATGACGTCATATTCTGAAGACGGTGAGGGCAGTGAAGGAGGGCCTGCGTTCACTTATAGAGGGACACCTAAGCTGAGGAACTCCTTTCAGCGACGCCAATCTCTGCAAGAAACCACTTCCACCTGGTTTCTCATCCTTTTAGACTGCGAACGAGTTTTTTGGACCGGAGCGATTTGAGCTTCACGATCAATACCTGGTAAAATGTTGCGAAACAGCCCACTATCAGTCAGTCAACTACTGTTGCAAGGAATGCAGCTGAGGATTTTTCTATTAGTGGGACCGGCAACGCCAATAGGGTAGCAGCTTTCGAAAGAAAAAAAGCTGCATCTAGCCTGGACAGGAAAGAATTCGAGGCCTTCATTACTACTCATTCATTTTCAGCTAGGAAACAAGTAGTCGAAAGGCACAACCTGTATGCCGCGAGTTTTCCGGGATTATCGATTGGCATTATGCCGGCACGGACGGCTCGAGCTCAATCCGTTGCTGTGCAGAAAAATTCAGCTGGAATTTTTCTTCTAATCCAATATCAACAACGGGTGAGAGTTTTCTGGGAGGCGAACTACTCCAACCACGAGCCTTTGCAGTCTGCTCTAGCGTTCTTCCAACATATTGCTGTTAAGTGACTTTTCCTTGCATCCTTTGCAAAATGAGTTTACTTCTTGAAACACTCATGGCCGGCATGGCCTGCGGCCATGAACCCTACACATGAGCTCCTTCCGAACGGAGTCCTTGGTCCGTTTTCTCCTTGCTCACTCGTGCTTCCGCATTCCACGGGATCGACGTCCTCCGGTTCTCCGTCCTGCAGGGGGGGGGGACTCAAGTAATTCTTAATCAAGCTACCCACCTCGTGGCGGGGAAACTAGCCTTCAATTTCCCATGTTCTCTAATAGTCCTCAATACGAGGAAGTTGTAGAGAAACTTCACCCAGGTCCTTCACGACGTTCCCGGAACCAACTCCGATATAGATCTACACCGGGTTCATCCGCCTTGGATTCCCCAGCGCTGCCCCCTGCTTCGGCCTTCACCTAGATCGTGCTTGAATTTACCGCTGACTTGGTAGTTAGCCTTTTATGTGCTGTGGCACTCGCCATCGTAGGCTTCTTCGGCCTCCTCCACTTCTTTTTCGATTCCTTCCAATCGCCATTTACGATGTGGACAAGCACAAAGGAGGAGAATGGTTTGTTATGCGAATGAATCTGTATAACATCTATATGGCCTCTCACTACTGATCATTCGCATCATTCTGACCCACTTCCACTCCTCACTTCCTGGTATCACTCACTCCCTCACAAGGCTCATAGACTTGTGAGATATCAGGACACTTCTGCCAAATACTTTAAAACGGATGGTATGAAATATCATCCAATTTTAAAAGTTTTTCAATGCATCCGGAGTCACTCAATGAAGCCATCGTCCACATATAAGAACAAAAAAATTCTGTGTTACTTCCTTTTAAGCCTCCTAAGTCCAGCGAGCCTGCAAGATCGGTTGAAGCTTCAGGAACAGCGCTTGGCAAAATTTTGCGTAACAGCTCACTACCAGTCAGTCTACTGCCGTACGGAATAATTCAACTGGGGACTTCCCAAAAATCCGATCCGACAGCACCAGTAGGCAAGTGACTTTCAAATAAAGACCTAAATTTACCCCAGTTGGGAAAGAATTCGAGATCTTAGTCATTACTACTTTTTTGGCTTCAAAACAAATACCGAAAGTTACACCTGTGTGGCTCAAGTTCTCCAGGATAATCGATTGGCATGATGCCAGCACTGATAATTTGATTTCAATCCACTACTGTACCGACCCATTCGAGCGAGGATTTTTCTATTAATCCGACAGCACCAATAGGCAAGTAGCTTCCAAATAAAGACCTACATTTACCCCGGAATGGAAAGAATTCGAGATCTTAGTCATTACTACTCTCTCAGCTCTAAAACAATTACCGAAAGTTACACCTGTGTGGCTCAAGTTCTCCAGGATAATCAATTGGCACTATGCCAGCACTGATAATTTGATTTCAATGCCACTACTGTAGCGATCCATTCGAGCGAGGATTTTTCTATTAATCCGACAGCACCAACATGCAAGTGGCTTTCTAAAGAAAAAACTGCATTCACACCGGATGAGACAGAATTCAAAATTCAGTCATTACTGCTCTTTCAGCTTTGGAAAAACTGATTGGAAATCACAACATGTGCGGCTCGAGTTTTCCAGGATTATCGATCGGCATTATGCAGGCACTGATAGTTTGGTTTTAGTCCATATTGGATCACAGACTGATATAATAAATTTACGATCACTGATTAAATTTAGTTCGGAACATTAAGGCCTTCTGTACACTCGTGGTCGATTGTTGATATCATCACACACCTGGAGGCTAAAAAGAGGCTCACATGGGAAAATAACCCATACGTGGGTTCGGCTTTGGTCCCATGAATGGGCTTAATTAATTACTCGATTTTTTCGTGGATAGCTACACCACTAAAACTTTACAGAAAAATAAGCGGAATTCATTGTGCTGAATTACTGGATCCCTATTTGGAAGAGAAGTAGCATTTCAGGATAAACAGAGTGAACAGCTGGGACAAGGTGCTCCATGTTGACGGGTGCTCCTAGAATGCTTCACTCGTTATGGAAAGCAGTTGATTGACTTCACAAAGAGAGTGCTCCTTGGATCACACGATGTTCACATCAGTGTTCCATTGTGTGAGCCACAGAAGAATCAGAATGAACGGACGCTCAATTAGTACTCCTTCCCAAGCTTTCATAGCTTTTTCTGGGATAATTCGTGATAGAATAGTAAAATTCGTCCATGCCCACCTAAGCCACAGTCTCTCTGGGCCAAGCATTACCAGACTTATCTGGGAAGATAACCATTCCTACTCGTGCACCACTTACGCCACCTAGTCCTTTTATAGGACAAATCGTACTCAAATAATACTACGATTCTCATTGGCAGTAGAATGCGTGGCGCATGCCAAAAAGACGATTTATCAACGCCACACGCTTTATTCTCTCCTCACTGAAATTCAGGAGTAAAATTCCTTCTTTTGTGGCTGAGACTCATCTCTTTTGTTGACACCTTCCAAGCGTTGAACTGAAGTGCTACTTGGCATGTGAATGGTTCGTTCCCTTAGCAGTTGGAAGCAACCTCTTTCTGAAGCGTTTCAAGGCCAGGCAACGAAAACCCATTCAGAGTGCTTGGAAACTGAACACACAATAATGCTGCAGTACGGCTGCAAGTACCCCCTATCCTTTCACTGATCTCGAATCAACACCAAAAACGTGCTCCACCCAGAACGTATTTACTTGTTTATCGTTCAACCTTAATGTTGGGCTCCCTTGCATTTACTGGTGGATAAGTGATGCAGAGACTTTACCTATTACTAAATTGTTTGAGTGCCATTTGGCCTATACAGTAGCCTACCGATCCGGCCGATGTACAAGCTAGAATTTTTATCCATTCAAACAACTCTGGAACCATTTTAACGACCTTAATGATGGAAGGTATGTATAGCCTGGACGGCGACGATACCGAATGTGATCTCATTCGTGTGTCCCTAAGGACGCCAACAAGGAGCGAATAATTGCTTTAAGGCTCAATATCACTAGGTGACAAAATTTTACACTCCCTACTTTTATTTTTTTGCTGATATATGTCTAAATGCTTTCAGTGTCTAACTTTTACTACTTTTACTGGGACGTTCCTCACCCAGACCATTCGTTTTGCCTCAAGAATTATTTGGCCTCCTCAAACCGCCAGTTTCTTGTCTTAGGTCCTCACTTTTTTTGTGAATTCCTCGATCCCTCGATTATTTGTCGATCCCTCGATTTCGATAAGACAGCGCAGCGCCGGCAGCCATCGACATGGTAGATCAAAAGCGGATATCCGATATCCGATCAATGAAGATGGCGAAGATCAAAGGGAAAATTTTTCAGTGATTTCCTCATAACTTTTGCTAGGCTGTGTAGTGGTTCCAACGCTGAATTCCAGTGTGCGTTTTTTTATTCTTTATCGCCACTTTTGAAAGGATTTATTTCATATTGAAACTTGCACCGGCTTTCTGCCAACCCGCAGGCAAGGCTCTTATCAACGATCGATCGACGATTTGCAACCCTGTCACCTTTCTGCTGGATGTCCGTGGAATTAGAGACGACCGAAGAACGGAAGATTCCAAAGGGAAGTTGGGGGGGGGGGGTGCCGAAACCCTCACGAGGGGAGAGGTCTTCGGTGCTATACAAGTAGGGTGGGCACGCCGCATTTTTTGAACAGAAATGTATGTAAGTGGGACTGCTGCCCGCTACTATACTGTCACGAGAATCGGGGAATTCGTGAGCCAGGGGGAGTGTAGCCAATCTAGGGGGGGGGGGCAGTCACTTGACATGCGTGAAAAGCTGGGCGTGCCCACCCCACTTGTATAGCACCAGCTCTTCAACCCTTTTAGAGGGAACAGATCTTTCATCATTTGATTAGAGCGTACGGCTTAATCGGTGCGATTATTGGTTTTGTCATGGGTCTCACAGTTCTTATTTGAAATTTTGTAACTGTTTAATTTCCCTAGTAAAATTCCCTATTCATATTTATTCCCCCACAGGCCCGACAAGCATTCAAGGGCGATGTCAGGAATGGTGTCAGTTGGGGTGATATCAGGATCCAGAAGGGTAATGAAGCGCAGAAGGAAGTACCTTGCTGCAGGATAATTGTTGTCAGAGAGCTTAGAAAGGGTCCTCCCCCCTGTCGGTTCCACTTATACTGCTGGAGGTTTGGAATTCATTACTGGGGTTCCTCAGACACCTTTCAAGCACATTTCCGGCGAGTACTTCATGCAGCTGGAACGATCACGCTTAGCAAAACTTCCTAGTTCAAGATTTATGAGTTGGACGAGAAGCACACCCCTGCATTTCAATTCTTGAGGGTACATAAAATTGGCGAGCTGCCAGGTAAGACTTCACCAAGTCTCCCAAAAAATGGAAGTGAGTCAGTTGTTCTACTGTTCTTCCTGTACCAACACCTTCTTCTCATGGGTGTCGTTCTCCATTGTCAATTTTCCAATATGGCAGATTGTATTCCTGCTGCTACATAGGCACCTAGCTAAATAGGCTGTAATAGATTTGTGGGTACATTTATGGAGATTGAGTTGAAGTCTACTTGATTAGGCCACAATTTTAGTCGCTTGATGATTCTGTTATAGTCATATTGGACATTGGACCACCTATCCCCAACGGATTGCGCCGCAGCAGAGACGAGAGGGTACCATGGAAGATTTCTTAGCCACACGTTCGAAGTACTGTGAATTTTTTAGAATTCACTAGTCTAAAAACGAACTGGATCCTTCTACCTTTCTTGGACCCAAAAACTATAACTAAATCAAAAACTTGAAAATCTAACTGATACTAGCAACATCGGAATTACTCGATATGGATACACAGAGCCTACAGTGCAAAGGCGAGCGGCATGGGAAACATTTAGGCAGAGGTAGGAATGATGACCTTACTGGGTACCATCCATTTCGGAAGGTGAGAAGAGCGTCGAGTGCAGACCACACACCACAAGTGACGACGGCCGAGAACAAGTGGCTTTATCTTCTTGGATGTCGTCATTTGTGCTGTATGTTCTGCACTCAACGCTCATCTCATCTTCCGAAGTAGAGGTTAGGTGTTTCATAACGGAGCTATTTTACAAAACGGTTTCTCATATGAGCACGTGTGAATGTGGTGCAGTGGCGAGTGGCGCCACTTGCAGTTCGCACGGTGTCAAAGCCTGGATCGAATCTCACCCAGGCCAACCATGAGGACATATACACTCGCACTCTTTTTTCAGCAAACCCAGGACCGCTCAAGAAAAAAGTTAACCTGAAAGACATTCTGAGATGTAGTAATAGTAACCTCCTTTGTTGGGTAACCCTGGAAACCGCAAAATCCGATTTGAACACTCCCAACTTCTTGACCGACCCCCCACGTAGAACCGCTAGGCAAGACCTTGACTACTTTGTAGGTGTAGCAATGACAACATACTGTGGAAAAACATTTTTTGAACCTAAACTCTGAGAAAAATAAAATGAAAGCATTACTATGAACAGCACCGAAACGTACCGATGGCACAAGATTATACAGATCAGATTATGGAGCAGCGGTGACACATGACACACGGATGGGTATGATAAAGTATGGAAACAGATAACATCGGTCATTCTTCGGCGTTTCATCAATCAATACGTACTTGTAAGACACCTACAAATTCAGTCATCGATAGTTAATATTCTTCTCTGTATTGAGCTCTTCAATTAGAGGAACGGCGCATCATATCTAAGAGCAAATGCAATTTCTCAAAGGCTACTTTTGATGAGGGTACAGATGAGGGTTATGGATTAAATGCAACTCATACTTATCATCAAGCTCACACCGGACAAAAACGACTATCAAACTCACGCTACTCGTATTACTATATAGTACACTAATTTACTAATTATCCAAGGGCCAACCCCTATTTCTCATTCCACTGCTGTGCTTCGTACTCATCTTGTTCGCTATCTTCTTCTGAGTCCGATTCATGAGGTGTGGTGGGGCCGGAGACCGACGGCGTTCCTGGCGCTGATATCGGACGTGGAACCATCGTCATTGCATCCGATAAACGCATCTGAATATTCACGACGTAGCATTTTGGGACACTTATCAGTCCACAGTTACTTCGAATAGGAAGGAGTGCAGAGAAAAACTCAAGTGATTCATAAGCTGTTCCGAACAAGCCAAAGCGTATTGCCATCATTGTAGGAATAAGTAATACAACCTGTTTTGTAAGTAAAAGCTCAAACCCTCAACAGCCCGCAAAATGTGATGAAGAAGGATAAACTGTCCGGACAGCCCTTTCAGATGCGCCACGCATACGAAATCCATTCAGGCCTTAGGAATCGCTAGAATGCGTACTTGTCCCAAACAATGAATCATCACGCCAGCCATTGTTCTGCTCAGCGCTTGTATCCTAGTATCCTAAATCTCTAGTCAGATATCAACCCTCAAAGGTGGAATCCTTACCTACTAGAGGCGATAATCCAAATATCCGATGTCCTAGCGCTGAATCCTTCATTATGTTCGGTAATCCAAATTCGAGAAACCCAAAATCCCTTCCCTAATCGTCGCTTTTTGAAGGTGGTCCACCTCTCCACTCTCACGCGCAAAGCCTTCGTATCCGTACACCTTTTGTGAGAGCGATTTTAGGAACACCAGATTAACGACGTGAGTGCACGAAATTCTTTGGAATTTTTACGCCTTTGCATTTTATGGGCACCATTCACAAGAATTTACCACTAAATTTTATTGTTTTTATTTTTGGAATCGCGGAGCAAGGATTACCGACACCACTCACAAGAATTTCTTACTAAATTTTATTGCTTTTTATTCTTTTCGAAAATGCGGAGCAAGGATTGTCAAGGTTGTAAAATCTCATTCTAAATATAGCATTTTCCACTGCAATGTGTTGGTTGTAATTTTGGTACATAAGAAACTAACTTCAAGATCCGGATGTCTTTTCTTCAGAGCCATCCTTCTCGCGTCCCGGTAGAACTAAACAACCATTTGTATAGAGCAAAAAAAATTAAAAAGAAAAAAAAACAGTGCTCGTACACACCAATATCTTTCTAACGGGTGGTCCAATAAAATATCTGTGTCACTATTTCCTAAAACTTTCAACCAGTGGTATTTAATGCGTGAAGGTTGAGTGTGCACAGTGATTCATAAAATGGTCCAATCCGTGAGCAATGAATATCGTACAATTCATAATAGTAATCCGACTGTGCCACTAGGTCCTAAGATAGTATCTATCCTCATAATCTGACCGTGGGTCCAAAAAGATACCAGGCAAATTGCAGAATATCTCGGTGTGAATTCAATTCATCTTCTGCACCCGCTCCGAAATTTTTACCATTTCCAATCGAACCCTCCCACCCCCCCCCCCTTAAACCGTGTCACCAGTAAGCAGATGAGAGCCAGCTGGGAACCCGTTCAGAGCTCCTCGATGACCTAATCTAATGAACGTCACTGAGGTAATATGAACCAACCATTGAAAGCGTCTTCCAATCCAATAATTCACTTAAACGCTCTGTGCGATTACGGACAATTATACGTTGACGACGCGACAAACACCTGAAAACGGACAACTGTCACAATTTTGTCAAAAACAGAAAACTCATTTATCGCTTAGCGAAACCCGGAATGTTTCTCCTTTTCCCTCACCCAGCCCTGCCCGTCCCACTTATTCTTCACGCAGCTCACGTTACTCACACGTTAATGATCTCATCCATTCGTAGTCCGACTACAACAGATCCCAAGGGTGCGAAAGCGTTTCTGATTTCTGACTTTTACACACACCCACGTTGACGTCATCAAACGTCTTTGTTCACAGTGAGATAGATTTTCGAGGTGAGGTGTCTGCACATAATTCATCGCACTCGTCGCTACTCTGGAACACTTTGAGAGCTCTATGAGGAGAGCAGCGTGGGAAGAAAACACCAGAAAACGCATACCCCTGCACTTCCCCCAGGCAACGGACCCTTTGGCTCTTGGAACAGTTTTCAACTTTACCCTACTCCTGACGGGAATGGATATGCGGGTTTTACCCATCCAAATACCTCCTGGCGATACTTCCTTGCACTGCAAGAGTGGTAACTTTTTTTGCTTTCAGCACACTCAAACCTTCAGTACGAATCCACACAGAAAAAATCACTGAACATATACCGCAATGAACTCACGTAAACTCGTAGAGGCCCTCAGTGAGCTCGTTGATCGACTCATCAGCTCCCTTGAAACGACGATCGACCACCTGTATACCGTAACTCTTCGCATCGGCCACATGCTCATTGATGAAACAGCCAAAACCACTCAAATTAGTCGTCACTGATGGCACTCCCATTACTGTACATTCAGCTGAAATGAAGACTTTGGAACCATTGTTTCAGCCCAGCAAGCAGCTCGTACTTCACAACTAGGGCAACTCATCAACATCAGATGTGGGCCGTTCATGGTGCATATGTGGCTCACACCAGGAGCCCTAGACCAGCACACAAGCGTGTAATTAGTTTCGTTGATTTTTGATGTGCTCCAAAAGGCACATACAGTAGCGGTCAAAAGTGTTCGCCGAAACGATTTTTAGTGCATTATTTTTCTCGCTTGAGCAACGCCCTCCAAAGATTGATATACTATGTTTTCTAGTGTTTTTATATCCTCAAGCCTTAAAGAATCAGGATATTCAAAAGAAAAATTTTTCGAGGCCACCATTGATTTTTTTCTGGCAAAAAAGAGAAGCACGGAAAACCGTTTCGGCGAACACTTTTGACCACTACTGTACGTGTGGCTGAGAATCGGTGATAATGTTGCCTACACAGCGACTCTACCACAAGAATTCCTAGACTTGTTTCACGGGTATATGGTTTCCTCAGTAATGCTCCGCCAGGATGAATAACGGTCGAGGAAGTCGAGGATTCCTCGACCATGGCTCTGCACTGTGCGAGAGTAGTGCCGAGAGTGAACGTACGCGCGGAGAGCACAGACGGCTCGCGCATGGCGAGTGTGAATGTCCGCGCGGGAGAGCGTAACTGATCAGGCGAAAATCCTCGACGTGCCGTTGAGGAATCCTCGACCGATATTCACCTGTGCTCCGCACCAATACAGCTGGCTATTGAAGGATGGCGTCCTATCACCCATGACCACAACACTCCACTTCTAGCGAATAATCGGCAGTTATGATGGAAATATCCTTACATACCTGGCGTATAACCCCATGGCTCGTAGTAACTTGGGAAGACTCCTAGATGGCATCCACGGACGAAATCCTCATAGTCCAAGCCGATCAGTGGCGAGACAGATGAGAGGAACTCCGGATGGAAAACAACCTGAACGTAGACGTGCGAGACTACTGAATATACCGAGAGATTTCGCAAAATTGAAGAAATATGAGTTGAGTTAGATGCCCATTTCACCAAATATGACCCCCTTTTTAGAAATAACAAACACCATCCTTCACGTTGAATTTGTCTAGTGGACCCTTGGCCCTGGCGTGTGCTCCCAGAAGCGATTGCATAGACAGCAGATGTCTCCGGACGTCTTTGATAGAACAAAAATCTTATAGGACTCAGTAAGAAACCCATCGGTACTTGGAATATTTTCACTGTTTTCAATGAATTTGAGATAATTTCATTGCGGTGAGGTAATTTTTAGATATTTGCCGCTGTTTCTGTTCCCTGCGGTCCGATTTATCCCTGGGAGGGTTTCAACTACGAAGATAAGCAGATCTTAGGATTACATACATCATAAAGGCTCACAGTAAATACCGTGTTCTACATGCTACATAGTCAACAATGAGACGAATCACCGGATTACCTTAAGCATAATCTATCGGGATGACTCTAGAGGCCGAGAAAAATCTACACAAACATCCTGTGCATGACGAAATCTGATCTTGAAAATGTAAAAAAAAACTATTTCGATCTAAATCAAGTTTTTGTGGCAGCAACTGTAATCCTACGAAATATCAAAAGGACAGGAAAAAATGCCGGGGGCAACTTTAGGAGCCTACGGCTTTGATAGACGCCTTTGGATGAGCCATGCTCACGTGATAGCCACAAAAGAACATAAACTCTTCATATTCCTCGACTCTTGAGCTCAAATGAGGAAAATGACTTTTAATTGGCCAGTTTCCCTCACTATGCAGCTACACAGGCAGTAGTGATGCAAGTCTGCGGCGATCCTATACTGGATCACTCCTACAAATCTTCTGAGCAGGGTGAAATTCGCACTAACAAAATGACGGCGGAAATACAATCCCCTCTCTCCTCCAGCCTTGAGGGAGATCTCTAGAGGATCTCTGTGGTCGATGGTGTTAGTGATGTCGCTGAATCTCTTTGAACTGACACATTTCAACGCCACCAACTCGAAAACTTCATCAAAACAGAGCGTGAGGGGGGGGGGGTGCATGTGACAAGTGATCCAGTGAATCTACGTTTTATGTCACCACCCATTTCCCCATCTATCCCCCCACCCGCTCTCTCCCCGTGGCCATCTTGGATCCTCAAAACTTCCAAATACGACCCCTACTCCGAACATTGCAAATACAACCCACGTCAAAAAATTCTCGAAAGTAGTTCACTGCCTCTGAAAATTGCCCCTCTCTGCTTCAAACATGTACGACACGTTTTTGCGCGCAACAAAAAAAAACCGAACCCATTGCTGCACACCCTTACGTAGTGAACTTTACTCTGTTGTCCAATATTTTCACGAATACTCCCTCTCGAATCTCGGCTACCCAAGTAAAATTAAGAATTCACTATTGTTCTATGGGATTCCCTCCACAAAAACGTGCTCACCGTGACCACCCAATTCGATGAATTTTTGACTCGTCTGAAGACAATAGCTCGCACACGCATGGGTGATCTAGACGTCTCGCTAAGCTTTTATGAAGGCAAGAAAAAGCAGGATCAACTTGAGGTAAACTGTGACGTACCGTTAAGCTATTGTTTGGCCTATGTCCAAAGATTAACGCTCAAAGAAGTTCCGGGTTGAGAAAAACGAGCTTAGACACTACAATGAGAGGTATCCGTAAACCGACATGCACATCGTATTATAACCTACAATGGCTCATTGACTAATCCGCAATTTAACACTTCCTACAAAAAACTCAAACAGTCCGGTATGACTCAGACCTGGCAGAATTCGTCGGAAATCGGAATAATTCACAAGACACAGGTTCTATTTACCCTGCCAACATGCCAGAAAAAGAGGACTTCGTCAACAAGCAGGATAAAGAGAAAAAGAAAGAGGTGAAGAAAAAGGTCCTGTCTACCCCCAAAACTTGAGAAATGATAATGATCCTACAGAATACAGAAAACCTCTCAAATGTTCCATCGCTGGAACTAAAAAGGTCCTCTCCTGGCATATTTTTTTGCTGTTGCTTCACTCTCGTCATAACTACTGCAGTAATTGTTCATCAGCTGCTCTTATTTAATGTTTGCATGGGCAACCATTGCCGAGTCCGATGGAAGCATTTTCCAGTAATGGACGAATAAGGTCCAAGCCGGATGAATTTTCTGGAGCTTATTTCTCATAAGTTTCACACTGCCTCGTTGCCAAATTTGCCAGTCACCAAAATTCAACCAGAATCTCTGAACTTGAAGTCTCAGTTCGCTTGAAAACTCCACCTTTTCCCTGTTGACAAACAATAGTGTTGATTAGCCTATTGCTAGAATTGTTAAAGCAACGCTTTTTCAATTACACTACTCAGGAATGACTGGCTAAATGACTCTAGGCGAGATGATTGACGACCTCCTTTACGTCTCATCTTTCATTCGGCGTCCGTCGACCCGTTTCAGATGAAAAACGAGGACGAAAATCAGTGCGATTTTCAAGAGCTGTGCACGACTACACCTCTACTGCACACTAGTATGTGAACCACCGCCTTTTCCTACTAATGTATGACATGACAACAGTAGGATGATGGCTACAACGAGACTCACCTTCACTCGATCATGATCATGATTGAACAGCTGTACACGTCGCAATGCTTGCAGTACTGGATCGTTCGCGCTGTCCAGCATGTTATGTGTGCAAATCGGTGGCAATGAGTCACGCTGTAATGAAGAATAACAATATCATCTAAGATCATTCAATATCATTATCAACAATATCGTCATTACCATTCGAACCCATTTCACAGCCTTTTCAGTTCCTCGGAAGCCGTATTTAACCCTCACTTTCTGACTTCTTTTACACACACCTCTCATGCAAAAACGTCGGTACAGACCACAGCGCTAACGCAGCCACAAGGTTTAGCACTACAGCTTTCAAAGCGATGCATAACGTCTGGCGTGGTAGATTTGATTGCTGGGATGTTTTTTCTTTGCTGAACAAGTTCTACGTGTTTTGCAAATATACCGAAAACACCAAAAAGTGCAGCAATCTCCACAAAATGTCGGCAGGAGTAATCAATTTGCACCTAAATCACTAGCGCTGAACAGGTCCCATTGCGACGTTCATGCGATATTCAGCCCAGATATACCGCTGTGGGTGCAAAACATGCAGCAGGATGGACTGAAGGAATTCCTAAAGCACTGGGAACTACGCAAAAGTTCAGGTTCCAGAAAGTTCTTCTAATGGTAACCAGGCATGACCCTCTGCCATGTAGCTCACCACAAGGAGGTCTAATTCGCTCTGTGGTGAAAATAAGTAGATGAGTAAAATTCACAAATATTACAACTTCGCTGTACCCCATGATTTAGCTTTTACCGTGCTGTATAGTGCAAATACAGAATCACAGTAATCCCAAGTAACACAAGCACTCCAAACAAAATAGCCAGAAGCTGGGATCCCACCCCAACGTTGGATTTCAACCCCTCATTCGCGTATGTTCTATGCCACATGTAGCTCAGGCTAATCTCACGATTCCCGAACTGCGTTCAGTAACATCTGGTAATCGACGCGTTCAAGGCGTTTATTCCCCATAACGAGGTACAGATGTGTCAGAAAGCGAAGATCAGTCGAAAAAATTCGTAATGCATGATCTTCCCCGTGCTCTGACTGATTTCAGACCAGGAGGAAACGTAGGAGTGCGAAACTAGACGGCGTTGTCTGGCATGAATTACTCCCCGAAATAAAGCTCCCCAAAACAATCAATAAGTGGTCGATACAAGACATTTTTTCAAAGGGGAAAAGAAGACTGCTCTACTCTCAGCCATCAGCAAAATCCTTCGCGGTGATGAAGAAAGCACATCGGAAATCGGAAGCTGTCAACGAGGTACCGAACGGTACAATGGGGAGACGCTCAGTTCTCCTTCTAGTCAGGTCACCAGAGCTGCGCGATCATTGAAGCTTAAGGCTATGCTTGGGTTTAGGCTAAGGCTTATGCTTACGCTTAAGCCTATGATGATTCTCACATGTTAAGCAGCAGAAGGAACTCATGAAGTAAAGGGGTCTAAGCAGCACGAAATAAAGTGGACAAGCCGCTTTTGCCTTAACATTCGTGGAACTCAGATAGCTTGAACTCAATCTATAGGTATACACACCGAGGACGACTTCACATGTACCATGTAGGTGAGACCGTCTTTCAGTCTACCGGCACAATCATCTAAGCTTTTCAAGTTACACATTTACCGTACTCCTCTTGTTCTATCCGACGCCACATATACAATTTCGAATGATCTGTGGTGTTAACCAGGTGTATGAAAAACCAACTACCTTCAGTCGTGGTTACTGCAGGGCGAGCCAATGCAGAGCAATCCTAAGAAGTAAGACGGAGGGTAGTATTGGTTAGACTCAGCTAAGGGTTTTCACAAAAACTTGAAGAGGTCGTAGTGAAAGCAGGAAGATATAGAAGTTTTCAAGAGTTTTCAGATACCCCTCCTCCACTTCCATACTTTCGACGGAATCACTTTCAGGTATAAGGAGGTATGCTGTGGAGGTGATACGGAGTTGTTAAGAAGGGAATCGTCAGTTGGACCCTAGCTGAGAAAGGGTGCTGCTGCTAAATCTCCCTGAGACATGGCTCTTCCTCCCGCCTACCTTCTCCACATTCGAAACAATATTTGTACTCCCAGCCTTCCTCCATTTACCACTAATAACATCCCATCTACACTTTATACTAGTTCCAAAAAACAATTACATTACTGGATGGATGCGCTGGGCGTGGGCGAGTTATGTCGGCGTTCACTATCAAATTTTCCAAGCCGCAACTAATCACTAATTCCCCCTGTTTCATACAAATTCACATGTCCACATCGATGCCGATGCTTTTAAGTAAATGTAAAAATGACCACGAAATTATCCGTAGATGCACGAAACATTCTCTTGCTGTCGTCGCTCAATCTCATTAGATCTCGGTAGAATATGTTGAATTATAGATGTATGAATGCCATCACATGTACAAAACGCATTAGCGCCGTGCACCAGTCCTTCTTTTGCCCCATTCATTTGCCTCAGTCAACGGATTCTAATCATCCAAAGTGACTTTCTACGCCCACTACATCTTGCTGCTTAGCAAGAATCTCCCGATGTTCATGTCTAGGCGATGACGAGGAACGTCTGGAGTTTACACGTCACGGACGTCAGCAGTCGAAACCCCGTCGGGACTGTATCCCATCCAAATTCGGTACTGGAATTCAACGAATCTGCGCTAAAGCCTGACGCCACCCTTGCGAGCTAAGCTGCCTGTTCGCAATCCGTTTACTCTTGACGAGAATGTGGCACGACAGCGGTGTGGGAGTAACACATGTCAGTGAAAGCAACACAAACCAGAGCCCGTTTGAAGGAATCACACCTTAAAAGGAACAAAGCGAAGGCAGGGCCTAATTCGGGGAACGGCAGAATACCTGATGCTGATTCCTATTGTTTAACTAAACACAGCAACAACAGCCATTCACTTCATTACTTCACTACCCACAAACACACGCACTAACACGCAAACTCTGAGGCAGAACGTGGTTGCAGGATGTGCTGCCAAGTGTGGGAACAGAACGAATAAGAAATGCGGATTATACCTTCGCCGCCAGAATACAGCGTTTTAGTTGAACTTTTTCCGCGGGCAGCAGTAAATCTTCCGGATCCGGCACTTTACCGCTGAAATAAATAATCAGAATAGCACTCCATAAATTCAGGTCCCACACAGATTACTGAAACCTGGCCAAGTCGTAATGATTAAAAGATTGCCAAGCAGTTTAGCCTACGGAATAAGGAGCCGAAATTTTTCCAAACAAGTCGTACGTGGGCGTTTTATTATAGCTCCAGCGCCTTTCCAGGGATACCCTTGTATCATTGCTCCAAGCCATAACCCGTGAGCGAAGTGCTTTTTCTTCCTACCCCTCCGCATGTCCGAAGTTACGGAACAGTAGCGTGTAGCGGGCCAGCCTTAATTAGAAAATCAACATTTCTTTTGTTACTTTTTCACCGTCCCTATCAAGACAGACAGGCCTCTAACCGGGGTGATCTTGGCCTAGTGCCGAAAAATGATCCATTATCGGGACCGAATGTCAAAATGCAGGCTGCGAAATGGATGAAGGTAAGATTATAGCACTGGTGTCAACGATTGTCTTCCATTAAATGCAATGGCGCTATATCCCCATAGCAAACAGTTGATCACGCTAGATTGAACTCGTAAAGCATCGCCAATGTACACACCCCGACATTTATACCAAAAACCAAATTTCGCATGGTTAAACCTTCCAACGTTTAGGATGAGGGCAGGTTCGAGAGTCATCTGACCTGCGAGCCAAAATTGGCTTAAAAGTGATACCCATGACTCTCTGAGGGCTGGCTAGGAGATAGCTGGCGCTGGTCCTAATTCAATCCCCGTCTCATCTATTGATAATATTTTCTACAATTTCCATCGAAATATTGCCCTCGGCCTCCTCTGTACTTATGGAGGTGGATGACCCAGAAATGGTCTATGGCCCAAGCAACTGCTGTTTTCGCTGAAAATATGCAACTCTACTTACCGGACTGACTCCTCGAACATGCGATTTGCCACATTCTCTTTGATTTTCGCTATGGTATCCTTCAGCTGCTTGCAGACGGCTTGCCCACGAAGCGAGTCCACATTGAAGGAGTTAGCCGCGGCTGGATATATGATGAAGGCTATTACCGTCACATCCTTACACCGTGGATCCTGTGACGTCTGAAAATAAGGAAGCGTTTAGAACCACTAAACAATTTTAGGAGAAAAATCTAAAAATCCTGGCTTGTCGCAAATTCTGCCCCCTCCGCCAGCCAACAATTCATGGACCCCGAAAGTGCGCATTACTGCGAATCACGGGGTTATGCCGGATATGTAGGCCACACAAATCACTACGCTCAGCTCTAAACACGGGATCGGCAGGCATTGAACGACGGCGGACATAGAGCGGGCGACAATAGCCACGAAAGCCGATACTGTGCAAATAGAGGAGACGCGTAGCCACCGGCCCTCGTCCGCCGAAAATCTCGTTATTTTTTTCTGGGCGTATTGTAATTAGTCAGCACAACGATCGGCTCTAGGGTTTCATGGATCAGAGGTGAGGAAATGGTCCCAGTCTAGACAAGACCACCCCAAAACTTCTTTGCCTATTCTTTCAAAAATGATTCAAACCAGATGAGAAGAAATTAATTTATCCAATTTCATGAGATCAAAAACACACTTCAAACACGGTGACGACTTACGTCAGACCAACTATTAAAGACGTAGTCGTCTAACTGAATCTCTAATTGAGTGAAGAAATGATTGGATGATTTGTAACTTGTGAATGACCGAAAGAAATCACCAGAGCTCTATGTACACAACGAGAAACCCAAGTCATATGTATGTGATGAGTATGACACCATGACTGCATGCACGATAGGTGCTGGTAGGAAAATCAGGAAAAAATCTAGAAAAAAAATTGAAAAAAAGTATAAAACACACAACAATACTGGCATTTGATGTACCCATCATCGACTCCAATTCCATTGATTGGAGAATTCACGTAATATGTAAGGAATATCATAAATTTAGAGAAGTTGGTCTCATATAGATATGTGACGACAACCGAATGACCACACGGGACAAATGAAAATCACGTATCACGATTGAACACAACAGAGAATGATGAACGGATGAAGGAGAACTGAAGAAGAGAAACCAACAAACGGACGCCGTGGTCATCACCAGACGACGTCGATCATGTTCATCATAACCATTCAACTGACGAACTCTCCGATGCTGCCGACGGCGTCGGTTCACTAGGTTTCTCGATCAGATGAGAATGCGGTAGATCGGAGAACGACAACGCCTTGCCGACCAACGATGGCTCCTGACGCGGAATCAGCGTTGACGGTCGTCGTTGAAGATCCAACAATGACGACGTCATCAGCGATGACGGCGGCACCAAGCGATCCAGATATGTCGAATCCAAGCATGTCGAACTTCTGGAAGCAATCGATAAGCATACAAAACATAAGATAAACATAAAATGATCACGGGGAAATGATGAATTCGACTAATACCTCGACTGAATCCGTGATCGGGTACGGAACGGCGACATCTTCAACAGAGCGTTACCAGTATCGATACTGGCAGACTTCAGTTGACTACCAACATGTTGCAGATTCTTCCACAACGGCGTCAAACCACTAGCCGAACTCGGTGCGTTCTCGATGATCGTGCTGGTCATCGGTACCGATCGTACACCGTTATTATAACGTCCAGACGAATTACGTAGGTTACGATTCAGGAACGCGTAGAATAACCAGTTAAAGGCGCTCTGAGCATACGGTAGTGAATGCATCAGATACATGATGAAGATGCCGTTCACCGGTGTCGACGTTTCATCACCTATTATTTCCTCGAATTCATCGCCGCTCATCGTCTCGTTCTCGTATGCGACGCCCACGTTCTTTTCGGCTTCTGTAAATACACACGATGACTTCACTGCCGACGACTCGTTTTTTCGTTTTTCCACACAGTTACTTTGGCGCTGGCGATAACGCGCCTCGTCATCGACCCTCTGATAAGTGTTTTATAGAACGCTAAGCTAGTCCCACCGTCTCGGCAAACATTCCCCAACGAATGAACACCAAACAGCTCGACATCAGGGAGGATAATGAGAAGCTGGAAAAAACGCCCGTCACAAATGCCTCTTCTAAACCCTTCCACTTAGCGGGAAGCGATTTTCAATTTTTAGAACCGAAGCGCTAATTTACTTTTTCCCATTGTTTCCTTCTCTCGTACAGGTCACATTAGCAGCGCGATGATGTGGGAGAAAGAATTTGCCACGTGCAAACACCGGCTATTGGGAGCTTTCATCCGCATCCGCGCATCCACATCTCAGGTTTCAAAAGCTCGTCTCAACTATTACAAGGGCCTAGCCTCGCGGATCTCTCCAAATGGGATACAATGAGCTCACTAGAAAGAAAAAACGTCAGCGCTCATGGTCTTAGGGGGGGGGGTGGAATTCAAAACAGGGCCGATGGTAGGCACACTAGAACGAAGGTGAGCGTAGGAGAGAGGAGAAACGTCAGAGAAACACAAATTGCTCACATCCTCTCCCAGAATCATTTTCCCTATACAGGGCTTAGTCCCAAGGGTTTTAATTGGCTCACCACTCCCACCTAACGACATGAGTGCGAGAACGTCGTTGACATTGGAAACAGCAAATTAACACAGCTAAATACACCACCCCCGCGGGTTTGTAAGGGCAAAAAGAAAGCAATAATTTATTTGACTTGAAAAAATGAACTATGATCATCAAAAGGCTTACCATGGGCCAACGCTTGAATCCGCATGGTCCAGTAGGGTGTCCAACAGATGAAGTAGAAGGCGACCACCATCACCGAGCACTTCACTACTCGTGAGAGGGAGATGCTCGTCTTACGGCCAACAGTCGAGTAACGAGTATGGCGGAATAGTTTCGCCAATATCACAATATACACAGAGAATATCAGCACCAATGGTACCACATAGCAAGTGAGCGTATGGACGAGATCGAACCAGAGATTCTCGTCTAACGTGCACTTTCGGTACACCATACCGTTGAAATCTTCCATGTCAGCAATTTTCGCATGTGCTGTGATCGGAGTGATGAACAGCAATGAGGCCATGATACACACAGAAACAACGAATATGGCGAATTTCGTCTGTCGCATCCAGATTAAGGCCGGCTTACAGACGGCTATGTAACGGTCGATCGACAAAGCCGTCAGGATCATCGGCGACAGCGTCTTGTTGGTGCCTTCACTGAACCACAACAGTTTGCATAGCGCGATTCCGAAAATGAACTCGTTCTCCTGTAGATCTGCTACCAGCATCGGCACAGGAATCAGGGACACCAGATCTACTACGGACAGAAGTAGGAGATAGATGTAGGCTGATGACTGGGTGTTCGGTTTGACAACACGTCCTCGTTGAGTTGATGAACTGCAACAACCGAGCAGTTGTGATGAGACAGTTATCAGTACCCAGATATTGCCCAGTAGACCAGTGACAGCTAGTGTCGAATAGAGAACAATCAGTACGATGATGTTCAGACCGACGTCCATGGCGTGCTGGCATCGCACTGTCAAGGAGGGCGTGGCCTAAGCTGAGCGCGCGCCCGGAAGGGTCACTTCGGGCGAATTGACACTACGTCGACGGCGACGGCGGCGGCAGCGGAGGTGGTAGCGAGGACGATATTGGAGGCAAAAGCGTCGCCGGCTACGGGATTTGCTCAGGTAGCGCTGAAAAACACACACCTCAAAATATTTCCAGTAAAGGTTTCAGAGATGATGCTAAGCTGTGGCAAGAAAGAAACTGTGGCAATCGGTATCAACAAACAGAAATGCAACGTCAGCCATACATGTTATAACAGCTCGATAAGTGTTCTGACATTACATCTCACACAACAATCACGAATGATTCAAAATCTGTGCGGGTCATAGCAAATTTACTGAAGTAAACACACAAGGAACACCTACAGCAGTCACTAGGTGACACAGAAAAAAGTTCAAATTCAACCCCTAGTTGTAGATTTCAACTGGGACAAGCCATTTGGCTTTGGCTATTCAGTGATTAAAACTCAAAGAGTAGTGGCCGAGTGCGGCGCCATTGTTCCAAACTGCAAGAACCCCTGGAGAGTTCAAAAAGCCCAAAAATCCTAGCGAATCTGCGATTACTACCCCATACTAAAGTTAGTCGTACATGTGAAACACTGCCAGCAGTACACCTATGAATATTCTGAAATCGCATACACCTCCGTAAATGATTGACGACGGGTTGAAACGGGCGGCTATCGGCGTCAAAATAAAATTAGTGCGAGCGCTTTCAAAAAATCACTTCCGCAACTATGCGTCTAACGAAATTCCACTTTGCTGAAGTGTACGAGGCTTAATAGCAGCACTAGAGCAAAAAGAAGCTCCAACTAATGTGTGATTTCTAGAACTTCGGAATCGGTCGCAGAACATTCATCATCGGCGAATAACTGGAGTAGAAAAATAGACTATAACGAGCTTTTGAGATCAAAGACCCATTTTTTCCTGAGATTGGTATCTAGGGTCCCATGCCTCGCAGATCGCTGGATTCGGATCCCATCGTATTTGCTGTTCTCTGGGCCAAAACTAAGCACGAGATGCACTGTGGGGCTCAAAGATGTGCCACGTGCTACTATGGCATAGTTACCACATCGTCTTCTTATCTCTAGTCTAACGGCGTTCCAAATCCTTCTTATCGGTTCCTAATCGTTCTAATCCCTGCTTTTTTATGATCCGTTTTCTCCCTACAAGGAACCATCCCATAAAATCATCCCTTTACTCCTTTTTCTAAATTTTCGTTGTAACTCCATTTTCTTCTTAAGGCACAAGTTTCTCAAGCAGGTCTAAAGGCAGATGGTAGCACAACTTAGACGTCGCTGGAAATGAGAGTAGAGATGGGAGGGCAGGAGGGGAGAGTGAAGATGGAAAGGGGTGCAGCGGCGGAAATCCTAAACGAGAGTACGGCCTGGAACTCCCAAAATAAACTTCAAATCCGTTAACTTCTGCGCTCTAGGAGATTCAACAACAGATCAAGTCAAGGCTCTGTCTCTCTACGCTCTTAGACCACTGATGGCGGTCGTCGCCACTATGTGGGCTCCCCAGAGTTGGTATGAGTACACCCATCGTCGCGAAAATACTACATCCCGCTCTTACAATTGCCTAGCTTACGTTTACAGTAGACAGATTTTCTCTTCTTCAACATCCAATTTATTGAGCTACCTGCCTTTAAATCGGCCCGTGTTACGCACATAGGTGAGACAATCTTACGACTTCCCAAGCAACTTCCACCTCTTATCTTATCATTCCACGTGTTCATGTTTGATGATGTGTCAAAATGCAACCTTCCGGTACAAGTCCCAAACAAGACTAGTCGCCTGACCTCGTTCCGTCGTTATCTTTAAAAATTAACAGCTTTCCAAGACAGGGAGCCAGCCATTGCTTCTTTACGACAGGTTTCCGCCGTCTGCGCCACAAAAATGTGATTAGTGTCAAGCATAGTGAAGAAACCTTAGTTACTAACTCGGAAAAAACCACTGTACTGAAATGACAAATCCTGAAAATAGTGCTGGTCACTACTCCCACGATTATATACCACTACAGTTCTTTACAAGTAATCCAGTGTGACAGGAAAGTTACCCGTGCAGGGAAGTGCCCTACATTAGTTCACATAGGTATGAATAACTGAAAAGGTAAAGAGCTTAAACTCATGCGCATAATGCCAAAGTGCATCCACGAAGGGAAAAACACTGACGCTTGAAACTGCCAACTGAAAAATGTGGTAAAACCTGAATGCCTTTAGTTCAACCTATTTAAATGCATCATCGTTTGCATGAACGAGGTCGACTGCTGGGGAAGACCACAGGACAAATCTCCGTCGTTAAGCGCTATAAGCATACCCGCCTATTCACTGGCCTTTTTTACCCTACAGAAGCAAAATTACAATTTAATCCTCATGGAATCGAGAAACAGCACTCGACAATATCCCGAGAATCAATTAGACTACATCACAGAGAAGAAGAAGAAGAAGAGAAAGCAAATGCAGACGTCCTACAAATGGAAAGGTTTAAATCTTGAAGGGAGAGAAGCAGAGTCACCACCGCACTTCGCGTCTCTTGATTTCTAATTGATAACGAATGGTATCATGACGAGCAACCTCATATCTTAGATTCCGTCCTAGGAAAAATTACAACGTTAGCCTCAGACATACCATCCTTTCTCCAGAAGTGCCTGAGCAAAGAGGACGAAGTGGTTTTAGTTAAGGCATTCCGGTCCGCGCTACCACTCACCACGTCAACATTGACTTACTGAGTTTTCAAACACATGGTATTTCTGGCAAAGCCATCGCTTCACATGTTACCTATTTACTGAAGTTTGAAGGCCAAAATTTGGGTTACAGATAGAAAGAGAAAAAAGGTACTTGGCAGCAAGGGCACTCGATGGCCCAGAGTACAGAGAAGCAGAGATTGAACAAGAGACACCTAGGTGAACTAAAACACACAGTTCGGTTGACGCTTACTTCAGTACGTCAGAGCCGTATCCAACATTTTTGTTAATATTTACCATGGGTGGAGCCCCGTAGGTACGAAGAGGGACGTGTCGCGATCTTGTAACGTCACATGCGCCGAATTTTTTCTACCAAACGGGTACTCCTCCTCCCTCCCCCCCCCACCCTCCCAAACGCCACAACCCACTCCTCTACTGATTGACGAAAAGGTGAACCTTTCGTTCTGCGGGTAAAATTCAGAGTAAGCAAAGCCCCGGCGACACAAGGCTTTTCGTACCTGATGTCATGCTCCCATTTACCTTGCCACGGATAACTCTTCTTCACCCTTTTGAAAATACCCATGTTTCCCTGAGTTTGCGGTGGGATTGAGAACTCAACAGTTCCAACGATCCCACGAAAACATGTCTCCGTGAACGTCGTGCAGAGAATCGGAAAAGGAAGAATCCAATCTCCGGCTCTGCTATATACGAATGGTCAAGAATCCCCTTTTGGCATTATCCATCTGATCCGCCAAGTCAACAGACATATGATATATATTGGCCTATGGCGCTGTGCTGTCTCACTGTCTTCAGACCACTGAAAACAAAACCCTGATGTGCACCATGAGCAGATGAGACCAATTTACGCGCAACTAAACTGTACGACATGTGTGTAGACTCTAGTCCAAACGCAATACACACAGCACGTGAAAATCACGCATAATTACGTCTACACACTTGTTCAGACGTCTTTTTATGAGGCGATAAAAAAGGAGATGCTCAGCAGTAGTTGATCGCAGCAGACAAGGAATCGGAATGGTCTCGCAGTATCGATTGATACTCCGACCAATCGCAGACAATTACAAACCATAAGTGACTAATCACACAACGTGTTCTCCCTCCACCTCGAATATGTATGTGCGTGTCAACAGAACACCCACAATTTCCTGGAACACTCTTCTGAGCGCATGGTCGCTAAGCACTCGAAATCGTTGGGACCCGAGCAATACCATAAGTACTTTGTTTTGAATATCAATGAATACCGAATGAGAAAGTCCCTATGGCGAGAGCATTTTCAATTCGCTACTGTTTATAATATTTCGTGTTAAGGCTCAATGAACTCTGGGTCATTTCGAGAAAGCAGAATTCACAGAACGATTAAAAACTTTACGTTAATTACTAGCTTACTTATAAGTTTGCTGATGGAGCTTCATTGACATCAACTTCCCAAACAACGTTTGTTTACCCGACAATTTCACTAACGATGCAAAAAACGTAACAAGCGAGAAAAAGCGCTGTGAACTACGCTGTCTCTCCCCCCCCCCCGCCCCTCCCCCAAGGGAGTGATTTTCCCCATCGCTTGCACCCGCACAATGAGGGCTATTTGAATACACATCACACACACGTGTCAATTGCAGTACACGCTCCAACTACAAATGAGTACTCATTAGTATAGCAGAAATGGAAGTGATAAGGGATCAGGTGCAATTGCGAGGAAAGCGATGAGATGAAGAGACTGACCACAGCTAAATCGCGCTCTCACCTCTCACGCATGAGAACAAACGGGAGCAGGAGATGAGAATAGCCAGATTACAACCACAACAACGGCCATCATCACAATCACTGCGGCCACTAGCACTAGCATATGGAAACCAGCATAATCAGGGATCAGGAAAACAATCAACAGCCAAAACGACAGCACTGAATCATCACATATTGGCTGCGATGTCTCTGGGGTGATCTCTCGCTTCAGAGGGTCCAATATGGCCACTGAAGGGGGAACACCCCCTCTCGTGTTCCTCGTCCACTCCATTGGACCGCCCACTCTTTAATAGACCGCCTCTTCTATATATGTACACACACAGACACATATATACACATAAACAGAGCTCAAAGCGCAACAAGCAACTGCTTGGCAGGAACTCGGCCTTCACTCATGAGTGGCAGTGAGCAGAAGGAAGAAAGTAAGAGAAGGTGAACGATTTTGCTTGCAAGCCCTCATTTCACACGCTAATTCCTGAGATAGCGGTGATAAAAAAAACCACAAGCACTACCGATATAAATATTTGCAAATTATGCAAAATTGAAGCAAAAATCATAATGAATATCGTCATCTAAGACGAAAATAGAAGCACGAACAAACACAATAAGAGACAAATCGGCAACGAACGAACGAACAGCATTAAAAATACCAAACCGGAAATGTGAGGAGTGCAACTGGAAGCTGGATCAGCTGAACCAGCTCAAAGCTGCGGACGACGATGATGACGACGTCAATGAACGTTCCGCGCACACGCACATAAGCAAACAATGTAGCTTAGAACTGTGTTTAAACTTCTCATTATGCATCGCTACCACCCGTTCTGTTTAAGCATCTGATTCATCCAGGACATATTTTACAGTACCCCACAAGGACCAGATGATGAAACAATAGACCTAAATACGCTACAGCAAAAATGTGGTTACTATAGTGAATTTTTAGGAGGGTACTGGCCTTATAGTATACAATAATAGATGGTGAGGTCCGGCTTAGTTTTGAGCGCGCGAGCGCTTGATATCTTTGGCCTCCCTCCAGGCCCATAAGCTACTGCGTTCCATTACTATGGAAGTGTTTGCATGGATTCCAGTACTGTATTCATCAACGCACAGCATACTCCACCGTTTGTTAGCCGTTTACCCACACTCCTTGCGATCATCAAGTCCTTACATATTGTTATACTCTTCTCTACGAGCGCTATTTCCAGACGCCTACGAAATCAAACCTCAATGAATCCCCTCCGCTTTTGCGGAATGAATGGGTCACTCTTATGCCCTCTTAAAGGCACATTGAGCATTAGTAAAAATGAGATGAATATAGGGTCAAATATGAATTGGTGGGTGCTAGTTGACATACCAAAAGGAGCGCTCTGAATAAAGTCCCTCCTTCTCGATAGGCAAAAAGTTTGTGATGCAAACAGTTCAAGACATTCAGTCCATTCTCCAGCGATCGAGAACGACAGACGGACGATAGAGCACAGTGGGGAAGGAAACGCAGACATCACAACGCGGACATCTGCACTTGTTTAAGTTATCCGTGATTGCAAGTCCTAAACCCCTAGCGTTCTCTCAAGCGTTTTAAGTCGCGAGAGTGACTCTGTCCCCGTATTTGGAAACCTAGGGATCAGTCCAAACCTAGGGATCGGTCCAATAGGCAGATCGAGAAACGCGCCTGACACCATGCTGAAAACTGATGCCCAGGAGAAATGGTCAGCTAGGTTAGGATCAGGGTCGGTCCTACGTTGCTACAAGTAGCAACGGGGGGTCGTATTTTGATGAGTTTTTAGAGGGGGGGTCGTATATTTTGATGAGTTTGTAGAGGGGGGTCGTACTTGCTTCGATTGTAAGAAGTTGCATGAGATGAGGGAGGAGTGGCGCGGGAGAAAATTTGCCGTTTCAGCGCGCGTATATACCCCCTAGAAAATGAAGCGTGGGATTAAAGGTAGGAGGGGGTAAAAATTGGTGAAAAATTTAGGTACCCTAAAATCCCATAGATAAGAGCGGTTTAATTTACCGGTGAAAAATGAATTGGAATGAAATTGAAATTGAATGCAGTCACCCCTCTAACTTGATGGATGGATAAATAAAAATCGGAGAAGAAGTTTAGAAGAAGCTCCGTCCCTCAACTCTAAACCCCGCCCACTTAATAAACAATTCATATAGAAAAATAGCGATTTTAACGGAATTTCTGCCGGAATCTCTCTAGAAATGCCGGAATTTGATCTCTGGATAGAACTTGAAGAGCCCATTCGATCAGTAAAATTCCATAGATAAGAGCGGTTTAATTTACCGGTAAAAAATGATTTTGAAAAAATATTTTTATTTTTATTTTATTTTTTGAAAAAATATCTATGGACCGCTCTTATCTATGGGATTTTAGGGTAATTTTTTACGGTTTCAGAGTGACTATATACCCCCCCCGCTCGACGGCATTTTTGGAGGAAAAAGTGGGCGGAGTTTGGTGGGTTGAGTGATACCAGAATGAAATACTATAGCGAGGAATATGGTGGTCGAGGGTCGAGAAGGGGGTCGTACCAAATCCACCTTGGGGAGGGGGGTCGTAAAAATTTTTTCGAAAAGTAGCAACGATAGGACCGACACTGGTTAGGATACGTGGAGGCGATTAAGAGAATAGCTTCAAAACTACAGAGGGCAGGACGCAGAAGCTTACTGTTTAGTCACAGTTATTTGTTTCAGAAGATATTAATTCACTGGGGACATTTGTTACCTAATTACTACCTTATACTTGCTGTCGCTGGATCTGAAGTGTATCCCCACGCTCATCAAAAATTCCCCAACGATTCCCTCAAACATGGTCCTCACGATTTAATCCCTTACGCAACACTATGGAAATCGGCGAAAAAAACATAACAGCACGTGTCTGCTATCACACAGACATGTGGGGCTTTAACTAACTGAATCGCTTTCATAACTAGTTAGATTCGCCCGCTGTGATGCATGGAATCCCTCCGCACGCATGAGTACTTCTACGGTCTTCAGGGAAATTTCATTTCCTCATTGTCAAATCGTAGTCACTATATTGATTACCAGTTAATTAATCGCCCACCCATATGATGACGATAATTGAGCACTTTATGGCTAATCAGATGCTTATGGTCACCAGAGACACTAGAAACCCTCTCGCGCTTCTCGCTCTAGCAAATAAGCAAGACTTGAGCCGGATAATCGTGCTGAGGTCACAGTTTTGCTGAAAACACCTCTCCATCACTCTTTCCATAAGGCTTGAGACACTTTTAGGGACAATTATTGTATGGAATTTGGAAGTACCTGCAACTTGTAATTCAGACGAGCGAGTGCCTCAATAAAGAAATCGCCTCCTTTATTTGTGAACTCATAACGCCCTGCTGTGAAGAAATACAACGTCTTATCCAGATCGAAGTTTAGATTCCTGCAACGAATCTTGGTTACTGCACATTCATACTGACACCATAATCAGCCACAATAGAGAAACTGACGGCCAACACCACACCCTTCCTTCAACGCAGACCACAAAAGTGCGTCAGAACCAGTGCAATTGCCCCATAGGGCTACCCTCAGTCTCGTCCTATATATCTTCTGAGATTTCCTTCAGTAGCTCACAGCACCCCACCCCCTACCCAATTCTTGGCGCAGCACCTTCGAGGATATTCTCGGCAAAGCTCTTTCACAATTTATTAGAGTAATCTATTTTGCAATCTTTCCAGTGAAACGCTGCCGCCTGAGAGCGCAATTTTAAAATGAAAGGCGCATTATGATTTCTTATCACGCATGACAACATGTAAATACGCTCGTAATAAAAAAAAACCAACCCCGTCAAGAAGTAACGAGTCAAATGACTCACAACTGTCTATGTGAAAAGCAATTAACTATCGAAATAAAATAATGTTCCTTATAGTTAGGAGGGTGTGGTTCACTACGGACAGAAAGCGACTTTTTCGCGTTTCGCAGCGCGAAACATTTTTCGCTGCGGGAACCTCAGGTCCACTCGTGATCAGCGGTGGACCTGAGGTTCCCGCAGCGAAAAATGTTTCGCGTGCGGGAAGCCACACCCTAGTTCGGGCAAATCGTAGCTCTCCTAGACTAGCAGTTACCCCACCTCTTCCCTCCCCTATGCTTAAAGCACCAGCTATTCGTTGAAACAACCAGCAGGACAAAAAAAACTACGGAGCAAGTGCAAAATGAACTGGTTCTCTGGCCATTGCCACTAAAAGTGCACTCGAAGAGAAGTAGTGAACACCAGAGACCACAGGATATTTAATCGGATTGCCCTCCCCCTTTCGGTATATTGTGGATAACATCGCCGCGTGTTCATCACGCGATTGAGATGATTGCGCTTTAACACATTGGTGGGAGCGTGGTCCGATATCGGATCACACTTTGCAGGCCGCGTGGAGCGACATTATCTCGGATCATACTTCTACAGGGTGTCCCATAAATATTGCACCACTTTTCTTTACTTGTAACTTCTTTCAAAATGGATGTATCTTCAAGAGGTTTTACAAAAATTTTAGCAATACATTTACATATTGAAAGGAATGACATTCATTGGATATGCTCCCCTGTTGTTGTGAGTATGGCTCCCAATTGCTTCGAACGCAACTCTACTGTGGCCCGCATGGCATCCTGGGGTGTTCTCTTCGAAACTTTGCAGAGAAAAGGCTCCGGCTCATCCATGTGGATGCAATGTTTAGTGCAGGCTCTGCCCTCTAACATAGCCCACATAGGATGGTCCAGCACGCTGAAATCAAGGGATAGGAGAGCCATTCGTTCGAGGATGTGAAATCGAAAGAGTGCCTTAACAGCGCTCCTGAACAATTTTTGCCTCCTATGCAGAAGCTGGGTCCTATTGAAAATCATCACCCCTCCTCAAAGTGGCTAGATACCTCAGTAACAGATGGTGCACCGATGATGCCCTCCACCCCCTCCTCAGCTCTGTCTGATCAGTTTTGATATTACTTTGTAAACAGCAGTGGATGGCGACGTCGACCGGTAGTTGATACCTCTGTCCAGACCATGATAAGGTTCGGCTGCTGCTTGTGACAAATATTCCTTTCACTCTCACTGACTTCCTCAAGACCTCACGCGGGCGTCCTCGGAGTTTGAAGATTATAGCTCCGCTCCATGTGAGGAATCTTCGCGTGCAATTGAAACGCTGCCCGCGTAATCAGCCATTGAATACTCGGCACTTCGACAAGCGCGCACGCAGGACGTGTCCAAAGCTCTAACATCCTCTATACATTAGAATTCCTTCGTGAGAGCAGGTCAGGTTTTACGGTCGATTTTCCAGACGAGACCGGATATCCACAGTGTCACTCTTCAACAGAACGCCTGTATGAGAATATCGGGGGCAGAGTCTGGCGCTTTCTGTTAGTGCGATCTCCTAAACTGCGAGAGAATCAGTACTAAGGTGAGTCTCGTAGAGTTATTCCTGCACGATCTCTAATGTTGCGCAAGGTCACTATCTTCACGTATACTCTCCTGGCCTTCGTCTGTCTCCCACAAGACGGAGAGACCACAGATCCAAGGACGTAGAAGTTTGTGGGGCGGCCCGGATTATCAACGTGAGAGAGTTAAGCTACCGCAGTCTCTTCTTTAGTACTTTCTCTCTTATGTAGCGCTTTTCCCGACGCTGGGCGCATATATGTAGAGGTTCTCGCAAAACAGACCGGCTTTACAAGAGCCAGCAAGAGCTGTATCCTGTTGTGAAGATATTGTCACATATTCCGAAGAGCGCAAACACTCGAAATTTGGCGTCGTGTGTCAGGGAAAGCTGAGGGCTTGCGGCTTATTGACAGCAGAACGTCGGAAAGTATACAGCGCTGACATGACAGTTAGGTGCGAATGCGATACAGCCTTTTGAAGTTGTACTCTGTCGAGTCTGACACCGTGCTGATGGCATCAAGGACTATGCATCCTAACACTCTAGATGTTGCTCTCTCAATTTATTGAGCGCTCGAGTTTGACAACTCGTCGTAATCGACAAGGCGGAGTAGAGGAATAGCAGATAGAAATTTAGGCTGAACTAATCGGAAAGCAAGATCAGCAACACACCAATCAGCGAGAGAGAACATAACCGAAAAGAGTTTAATATAGTATTTAGTGTGCGTAGGCAGATTATCTTAGGTTGGGACAATGTGACTCACTGTGCAATGATAGTTTATTTTTCCTGCCTCCGACGCAGAAGATGTGTCGGTGGCAGGAAACAAGTATGCTGTTAGCATTCTGTGTCCGTTGACACAACTTCTAATTATGTATGCAATATGTAACATTAATTACAGCATTCGCGTAAAGGATGTTTTCAGCTGATCTTAGATAAGTAGCGAGCGACTACCTTATTAAATTCGAGATCCCTTCGTGTTCAGGGTGATGGCAACTAGATGGCAATCCACAGATAGGCGAGATCGTGCGAACAACTCGGACAGCGATATCGTGTGAAGCTTTCAGCATCTCATTTCCGTCTGTCAGCCGTTACTTGTATAATAACGGCATTTGAAAAAAAGCATATTGGAGCGCGTCGAAAATATTGTAAATTAAGACATAACAAAGCATCATATTGCCCTCTGGCCTATTGGCGATTTAAGAGACTTCAAACTGTAACAATAGAGGACAAAGACCCCTAAAGCACTTCGAAAACCTCGAAAATTTGGATTTTTGAGCTCTTTGAACTACATTTTGAAGCCACATAGTATGGTTGCACATATGAAGGCAAAACCATGGTTTCAGGCCTTTTTTCGCTAGCACTAGCAAATTTGGAGACATAGAAGCTCAAGAGAATGAGTCACCACCACACCTTTTTCCGAAGGAAATCCGTTATCAAATTGCACTGCAAAACGGTTCGTCCGGAGACTAAGCTGAGGGTACCCGACAGTTAGACAGTCGCGTGCAAGAAGGCAGAGACGCAGACGGGTCAGCGGACGAGCTGCAGCTCGTACTGTGGATGATGGACGTGCTATAGCACATCTTCCTTCACTTGAGACGAGATAACTACGGTAGGCGCTGCATCTCTTCCGATGACCCGTCTGTGCCTATGCCTTCTCGAAGAGCTCCCTGTCAGGTAACAAAAAAAGCCAAAAAAAGCTGAACCTAGCGATAATCCTTCGAGGAACACTTAAAAAAAACCTTAAAGTAATAGCGCAAAATTAGGTAGATTTTCTGCGGAAACATCCATTTTCTAATGTTTTTGAGCAATTACCTCGGCAGTTAGTGCAGAATAAATTATAACTGAGTACTTGTTTTGAATGATATCATTTTTTCCCACTCTTCCAACAACAACAGAAATCGAGGGCCACAATGAAGAACCTGCACGCCTTCGTGCATCATTTCCTTCAAGAACCCATTTTTGACGCATAATGGAACGTAATCCTAATCTTATGCATTGAAGACAGACATATGGCAATCACTTTGAGTAAGAGTCGTACGGATGTGAACGTTTCTTCATTACGATTCCATCAGTGTTCGTTTTATGACCATATCAGGGAAGGGGGGAATTGGGGATTATTGTGAAACTTCTAAACAACCAATGATTTACCATAGAATAAGAATCTTTCGCGCAAGCCGTTTCGAGCCATTGGAAGTGATCTTAAAAAATCGTTCTCCTGGGTAACCCCACTACCCAACCCTCGATTCCAAAGCCCTAACGAATATCAGCTGACCTGCACGGTGAAATGGATTTTGGAGGGACTCCATATTATCTTTTACTTCTAGGGAGCGCTTCTCCGACATCTCTATGACAAGGATAAGATAATGCCTAAGTGACTTATTTAAAGTGCATGGATAAGGACTAATGAGTGTCCTACATTGCTGCAACCTGTCCCATCCGATCTACCTTACCTGGTCATCTACCCTGGAAACGCTCCACCCCCAGGCATTGAAAGAAGTCCATCTCTGTTGCCCATATTTTTCGATGCCTACAGTAATAACTCTTCAAACCACTAAAAGGAGACATGCCGAAAAAAATTTCGTATGTTCTTTAAGCTCGCCCTTCATTACCCCAAAACCAAAAAGGAAGTATTTCGACAATTCAGCAAGTTGAGCAGGACTGAAAACAAGCAAGGGTGCCCTAACGAGCCCACTTTTTTGAAATGTTATAAATTTATTTACCACTAACGCTTAACGCTTACATTTCTATAATCATCAACAATTAGCGGCTATCCGGAAAATACAGAAGCAGCCGCTTCTGATGTTAAAATTTGAACCAAGTTACCACTGTAGAGGTGCCATGGTGACAACTACTGCATCATAAGATGACATCTTAGACAATACAGTAACTCACCCGTAAAAGTGACCTCGAATAAAGTCGTGGATTTTCTCCTTTGCCAATGCATGAAGATTTTGGAACTCATGCAACGCCGAGAATTTCACCACATTGAGCCCATTCGGCGTCAGAATATCCGGCTTGCGACCAAGGAGATGTTCCGCTTCGAGACCAGTGATTTCACTGAACAAATCTTTTACTATACTCTAGAATCATCGAATAAGTCTGTCACTTAGTAGTAGAGAGAAAGTTAACTTGTCTGCACCACTTAGCGGAAGAGTTACCAAGGTAAACAATCCTAGACGTGCACCACACTACAGGCATATGACACGAATGATAGGGTCGCCGTATGAAAACTGAGGGTCTAAATTGTTCAGTGATGAAACGAAAAAGAGATGCGACCTGGAATCCATGAAAAAAAGACAGCTGATTTCTACGCTGGATAAAAAACACGATTTTATAAAAGATGACGCCATCGTTGCTGTCTTACGCTCTTTCGCCGCAGACAGTAACCCCTCAACGCCAAATAATCATAGCCCGAGTCCATCTTCATCTTCACCTGGATGCCGAAGCAGCCGAAGGCAGCCGACATCATGGGAAAGGTTTCAGCAGACTGCAGTGGATATACTCTTTCAGGAGAAGCGTAATGTCTCGTTTTTTTCGTCATGTCTCTTTTTTTAGGGGGCAGCCTTCCTGTATAGAGACTCATTAGCCCTTCTTTAACGTACAGCTTATCGTTCGTAATGATTGCTTTCGGGTAAGATTGGTAGTGAACGCATTGAGTTGAAAGATGAAAGATTTCCAAGATTGAACAAGCAGTACACGGAAATTTGTTCGCCTTCGCAGAAGCTTCGCATAAATCCGCGATTCGACTATTTTGGTGCTTTTGAACAAAGCCAATGAGTGGCACATTTCAGGGAATCCAATGAAACGACAGCTTTTTCTTCCTCAATGAAGTGAGTATGCGCCTTTAAAGCATTTGTAGTATCTTTTTTGTTTGCTACAAATCCTTTCAAACAGTTCCAAGAAGACCATTAATGGCATGTGCACATTTGCAAACATATACGAGTCTAATGACAGTGAAATAATTCCACATTAAACCAGAAATAAGAAAGACAACAATAAAAGCATCAATGAGCCCTGAGCCGAAAGAAGGGCCTTGAATCTTCTAAAAAATGAACGGGGCGAATTTCACATCTAAAACTCATAACGCAATCGCTCACTACATCTATGTATTCATATTCAGCACCACTCATTTTGAGGAGTTATCAAAGCTGGCAATGAATTCTCTACAGGCCCCGAACCGTCTTTCATTTTCATTTTTTTTGCGACGAAGAACAGTTCCAGACCTTTCTAGACACGTACTCCTCATCATATTCATTGTAACTAGACAGATCCCGTTTGTTCAGATTAGCAAAAAAAAAGATAAATGAAAAATATTTCGGATAAAAACCTTCCGACTGACTTCGAAACTTTTTGCAAATTGATCTGTCTCTAGTCTTTGCAAACATTACCTAACAACTATATGAGGTTAGGGCAGTTACGCTTCAACACAGTCATCAAAATCGTTGAATTTGAAGAAAAAGAAAGCCTCAAGTAAATAGAGCGGAAGTAATTACCGGGTCTGGAACTGTTTTTTGCTGCACAAACACTAGGCGATGTTTGAACATCACCAAAACCGATTAATTTACTCTATATTGTGTCCGTTCAAAGACCATATCGGTCTCTGGAACATATACTATTTAGAATTACCATGAATGCAGGGTAGAGTAATGAATGACAAGCATTCTAGTGGATATTTTTCAGCAAGTCGTGTCTTTTTTTGGTATATTAGTTCGCCGTGTTTATGCGTCGACATAATTTAGCAGGCATTAGTTTGTGAACGCGTACCATGCGTACGGATTATGCAGATGTACAATACCCGTCTTAATTGTTCGACAAAAAGCGAAGAAAATGCGGATCCGCGTTTTTTTCGTTTTTTCGCCGTAACTGACTTAGTTTTGAAAATTTCTATACAGAAATTACACCGTTGAATTCAGCTCGTCGAGCTCTACAAGACTCTTGTTTGAAAAACTGAAAGATATTGTTTTCGATGTTCATTTCTCTTTGAAGTACCTGAAGGCGCCTATCGTTAGTCGAGCGACGATCGCTATAATTATAACCAGAGGCTAATCGCACCCAATCCATTTCAGTGAAATCATTCAGCAGTAGATTGAGCAGCTATCTTTCTCTAGAATTATATGAAAAGCACTTCTTTGACCTCATCAGGTGATGCTGGTCATTTTCGTACCCATTTTTCACAAAATACCTATTTTTTCCAAGCCTCATTTTAAGGCGATTAGGAACATTTGAATTGAAATTTGGCAGTTATGGGTTAATAGTCAGCCCCAGTGGAAGAAACGGTTGTTATACAGGGCCATTTCTTCCCTAATGTGAGCAAAAAACAAGTGATATGCCAAAAGTAGATGGAATACAGCCGTTCAAAAGCTACAATACGGCACAATAACTGGAGAAGAACAAGATTTTTAGCATTTTCATGTGCCTTTTGCAGCCGAACTAAAGAAGCTGATTCCTCGTTGAAAGGACTGCGTGCAGAATTGACTACGTAGTTTCGTAATTTGCAGGAAAATCGTGATTCAGCAAGGTTCTACATTGGTAGCTGCTGCCGGCTTTGGCTTGGAGCGCTCCAGAACAAGACCCGCCTTTATCATGTGATTAAAACTTCTGGAAATTCATGCCATTCGAAACCTTGTCAAAAATGCAGTGCAACCGTGTAAGTATCCCTTCACGATACCTCTTATCTATTTTCAAACTTTTCCTCCTTGAATTGCCCTGTCCATGATCGCTCGACCTCCCAATTAGTCATGTCGCCGAGGTGACCAGGGCAGTTTATTGATCAGACTTGTATGGTCCAACATCTTCACTTTTAGTTGATGACCCTCTAATTGTGAGATAGCACAAGAGTTTCCTTCTCAGAAATTGAACACCTTCCAGATAAGCTTCAATTTTTTGTAAAATCTCTTCAAACTTCAAACTAATTTTCAAACTATTGTCTTTTGAACTCATATTTTGTACGGTGGTTCATGGATTCAAATGCTTTATAAACTGCTACTCATCGGGTGTCTTCGCCTGTTCTTGCATTAACGAATTGCAAAGAATATCCCGAGGTAACAGGTGCACAATTGATTCATATCGGTGGGAGGGACGTGGTGGATTGGAAAGCCTGAAGAAGAATAAAATGAAAGAATGTGTAAGTTATGTAATATGTAGCGTCTTGTACAGATATCAGAACATATACCCAGAAAATTCTTCTGTATTGCTCACAATTAGTGGAACTCGACGAAAACTCCTTGCCTACTGATTTCTGTTAGATGTTATTCCCTGTTACTCGGGATATTCTTTGCACTTCGGTAATGCAAGATCAGGCGAAGACATCTCGATGAGTAGAAGTTTATAAAACCAGATTAGTCCCCCGTCAACCGCCGGGACCTTCCTTTCCTGCGCAAGCTTTCTATCCTCCGCTATGGTCCCTTCCTCCTGTGACACCAACACCTCGTGGAAGTGACGCGTATGCAACACAATGGTGTTTCAAACAGTAGAAGGGACACAATCATGATATGACGGTAGATTTTTCGCTTCCCTTCCTCATCCTCCCTTCCTCTCTCCACTGCCCTCCAGCTGCCACTGCAGCACCATGTGGAATGAACGGAAGTGTGCTAAGCAGGTGTTTATATAGCCCTAAGAGTGTTATCACAACTATCCTGCTACAAAACATTGATATCTCAAATCCTGTAAGCTACCCGATTTGTTAGCGGTTTGTTTATCCCATGAGCTTCCTTCTCACTCACTTCATTTTGCGGACGGACACACATACATACACACACACACACACACACACACACATACAGATACACAAACCGACACACAAAGTTAGCGCTTTATAAAATAGAAGGATATTTTGAATCCATGAACCACCGTACAAAATATGAGTTCAAAAGACAATCAGTTTGAAAATTAGTTTGAAGTTTGAAGAGATTTTACAAAAATTGTAGCTTATCTGGAAGGTGTTCAATTTCTGAGAAGGAAACTCTTGTGCTATCTCACAATTAGAGGGTCATCAACTAAAAGTGAAGATGTTGGACCATACAAGTCTGATCAATAAACTGCCCTGGTCACCTCGGCGACATGACTAATTGGGAGGTCGAGCGATCATGGACAGGGCAATTCAAGGAGGAAAAGTTTGAAAATAGATAAGAGGTATCGTGGAGGGATACTTACACGGTTGCACTGCATTTTTGACAAGGTTTCGAATGGCATGAATTTCCAGAAGTTTTAATCACATGATAAAGGCGGGTCTTGTTCTGGAGCGCTCCAAGCCAAAGCTGGCAGCAGCTACCAATGTAGAGCCTTGGTGAATCCACGATTTTCCTGCAAATTACGAAACTACGTAGTCAATTCTGCACGCAGTCCTCTTCAACGAGGAATCAGCTTCTTTAGTTCGGCTGCAAAAGGCACATGAAAATGCTAAAAATCTTGTTCTTCTCCAGTTATTGTGCCGTATTGTAGCTTTTGAACGGCTGTATTCCATCTACTTTTGGCATATCACTTGTTTTTTGCTCACATTAGGGAAGAAATGGCCCTGTATAACAACCGTTTCTTCCACTGGGGCTGACTATTAACCCATAACTGCCAAATTTCAATTCAAATGTTCCTAATCGCCTTAAAATGAGGCTTGGAAAAAATAGGTATTTTGTGAAAAATGGGTACGAAAATGACCAGCATCACCTGATGAGGTCAAAGAAGTGCTTTTCATATAATTCTAGAGAAAGATAGCTGCTCAATCTACTGCTGAATGATTTCACTGAATGGATTGGGTGCGATTAGCCTCTGGTTATAATTATAGCGATCGTCGCTCGCTAACGAGTCGCCTCAGGTACTTCAAAGAGAAATGAACATCGAAAACAATATCTTTCAGTTTTTCAAACAAGAATCTTGTAGAGCTCGACGAGCTGAATTCAACGGTGTAATTTCTGTATAGAAATTTTCAAAACTAAGTCAGTTACGGCGAAAAAACGAAAAAAACGCGGATCCGCGTTTTCTTCGCTTTTTGTCGAACAATTAGGACGGGTATTGTACTTGCATAAGCTCTGCAATAAGACATACAAAACAGAACTTCTACATAGAGCTCTCCGCCAAGGAAGGTCAACTGTAGCGCTATGCGCTTTCACATCGTGCCCATAATTGGTGTTCTTACAGTTCTTAAACGCACCATTTAACTACATTTTCATGAACAAACTTCACCACTTTTCAGAAGTCATATATGCCCAGGGTAGGCCTAACTTTACGAAGTACCTTTACGTTGGAAGCACTCCTTTGTCACACCTGTTTTGAAAAAAGAACCTGCTTCTGATCCACAGAATTATCGACCGGTAAGCATTACATCACTATTTTGTAGATTATTTGAAAAAAATCTAAAAAATCACATACTCAAGTATGTTATTGAACACAAAATTATCCCTTCAAATCAACACGGTTTTTTTCCCGGTCGTTCGGTGGAAACGAACATGATTGAATGCCTTGATGACTGGACAAAAGCCCTTGATAACAATCACTGTTGTGATGTCATATATTTTGATTTTGCGAAAGCTTTTGACCGGGTGTCCCATAAAAAACTATTGCTCAAACTAGAGGAATATAAATTTCACCCAATTATACTGAGATGGATTTCTGAATTTATTACTGGTCGTACTTTCCAAGTCAAAGTTGGGCAGGTCTATTCAGATAATAGACATATAGTGAGTGGAGTACCTCAAGGGGGTGTTCTTTCTCCGATATTATTCAACATTTTCACTGCTGACATACCAGCATTATTTCAAGGGCTGTGTGTAAAAACGAAAATGTATGCTGATGACTTGAAAATTTATAAGGTGATTACACAGACAGGTGATGAAGGAGAACTCCAAAACGCCATTAACTTGTTAAGTCAGTGGTCGGCAAAATGGGTATTACCGTTAGCCCCGCAAAAAACGTATTCCATGAGAATCAGTCGCTCGAAGGATGCAGTTTCACATTCATATGTTATTAATGATGTCGCTGTTGCTAGTTCTAACTCTGTTAGAGATCTTGGCTTCTTCTACACGAACACATTAGATTTCTCTGAACATATTAAAATCTGTTGTAGAAAGGCTCTCATGCGTACATTCCATATTTTTAAAGGACTTCATACCAATAATGTCTCTGTACTTCTTCGTGCATATAAAACGTATGTGCGTCCATTG
>MU868354.1:311946-327910 GCA_036418205.1 Ostertagia ostertagi
TACAGCTATCAAGCAGGAAGAGATGTGACAGCTAGGATTGGGCACAGGATTTCTACGCGTTTCCCTCTTCGAAGCTATGAAATCTCTGGTCCGTAGTTCAACTCTTACCACATTCAAATAAACCCCTACTAGTGGAAAAAGTTACCACATGTATGAATGACAGCTCGGATCCCTTACAATGGTCGCAGCACCTGCCAACAGGGTGCTGACAACAAATAGGGCTATGCTGGCTATAAGTTTAAATCTGCACAGGATTAGAAAAAAAAATGAAACTCGTTACTCTTGATAGACGTAAACACGGTCTGTGAAGAAATAATTAGCCGTCCGAATCGTACTCAGGACTCTTTTTGTTCGATGGCTGCAAACCTGAGTTTCTGCAACGAAGAAGAAAACGCTCGATGGAAAGCTCAACTTCGTCAAAGATGAGCCATTTTAATACTACGGATTTGTGAGAGTAAGCGTGATGCGATGCCACATACTGGCACGTTGCCGTGATCAATATGAACTACTGATGCACTGTTGCGAAGGGTTACGGGTTCGAGGTAAAACGGGACGAAATAGCGCTGTACACAATGCAAGGTTCGGGTTTCTATTGCAGCGTTCGTAAGAAGGAAAACGCGAAATTAGAAGCACATTAAATGAATTATTCAACTTGAAGCGCTGCCAGACACTCCAGGTATTTTCATGGCAGCCGTTTTTATAACAAAAAGAACGAAAAAATAGTTGTGGAACAATTGAGAGGCTCCCTAATGGGAGACCTTGAAATATAATTTGAAAAAAATTGTATTCTGACCGGTGGAATAGTTTAAAACGGACCCCACTTCGCAACACATACCTAATCTTTCCCAAGAGGAACTTCGTAGAATAGCTTTACTACCACTGAAGTGGAAATAACCAATATTCCAATGAATCATTAGGTGTGTGAAAAAACCCAAAAATAAATGACAAACATAATCCGAAGGTTGACAGTAAGCCGGAAATATTTGTGAGGTGCTCAGGGGTAACAATTGAGTGTTGTCATGAAAGAAATGATGAGATATATTCATGGAAATATTTTGATTCTATTAGTGAAGAAGGCATTCAGCAAGTGGGGTAAACACCTCAAAGGCATGACGCGCTAGACTACGCCATGTACCATGCAACACTGCAAGGTTTTTCAAGGAATACAATGCTTTGAAGGCATCCGAAGTTCCATAGTCATCACAATTGTCAAGGTGCGTTGCAGAAAGTTGAATGATGGGGAGGATGTACTTACATATTTGATTATGGTTATGCAAAAATCGACCACGCATCGCCCGATATCTATGCCACATTCCGGAAATTGGGAATGACTGGCCATCGGTTGCTCAATACTTTCAGTGAGAGTTCTTGAGCCCAATACTTTCAGTGAGAGTTCTTGAGCCGCAACCAAGATATTCCCATGGGTTCCCCCACAATTTCGGATATGAAGGTTTCGTTTCCATGTGTGATCTCACAAGTAGCCCCTGTAGCCCTTCTCTGGACGTAAAGTAAGCAGTCCGACATAAAGGATCCAAAAGACTTCTGAGCTTTGCTCGAGCTGTTTATTTGTTGAATCAAGAACACTTCAAAAGGTATGAATTGACTCAAATTGTGCGAATGCTTAGCAGCGAGGAATGTTGTCCGAAGCCGCTCTAATTATTTATAGCGAATTGATGATGGTTTTAAAACGTGCTAATATTTTCGGAATAGCATATGTACTTGCTACTGGGAGCAGAACCAGTGTTGTGAGAGAGTAGCGCCATTACCCCGTGTATGGCCCACGGATCACAGAATCAAATTTCGCCTCGCCTACAAAGTTTTCAACCTTCCATAACAGGTGATCGGTACCAGCCCTACTAGGAAGCAGGGTCAACCCTACGTTGGAACAAGTACCAACGGGGGGTCGTAGTTTGTTGAGTTTGTGGAGGGGGGGGGGGGGTCGTACTTGTTTCGGTAGCACGAAATTACATGTGATGAGGTGAGAGCGCGCGGGAGAAAATTTGCCGTTTCAGCGTGCGTATATACCCCCCTAGAAAATGTTGCAGTGGAAATATAGGTAAAAAGAGGGAAAATGAGGAAATAAAGGAAAAAGAGGGAAATTTTTGCGGTTTCATGGCAGCTATATGCCCCTCCCTTCCAATTGTGGTGCAAGGGTCTGAACGACTAATGACGGGAGAAATCTTCTGTCATACAGCGAATGAGTTTCATCCAAAAATAACAGTTGAACGCCAGAGCCCAGAATATCAGGTCACAGTCCCCAGCCGTTCGGCAGAATGCCAAGTCATCAAAATTACAGTGCTCGCTTTTTCGATTTGAAACAACTTGCGCTCCTTCATGAGTATCTGTCCATCAAATAAGTCCTCACGGGACAAATCAGCTCCGAAAGACATCGACGGCTATACCAGTATGTCAGACCATTCAATCTTTCCCAGCTGAAAACCCAACATGTTACTTGGAGCACTGCTCCTCATTGGAATTTTTGCTATCATGTTCCTAACATTCTGCAGGGTTTTCCGCCTTTCTCAAACACCTGCGTGTTATCATTACAGCGCCACATAATCCTCTATGCTTCTAACACCCTAGGTTGGGTAAACCTTACTGGCCGCAAAGTAAGGAGATCTCGTTTTATTCCTACTAGCTAAAATCACTCGATGGCTGCACGTAACTGTATTAGTATTGTCATTCGGAGCCAACCAGCATGGCAAAACGCGACGTCACGCTACAGCAGTCCGAATTTCGCGTTTGAAGCAGCACCCATCGAATTTGTAGGGTCACAGCGGTTGATAATGATATTGCGGATGCCGAAATGACTTAAATTGAAAAAGAAGCAAAAAACCGTCGATGAAGCCCAAAACAAAAATTCCTTTCGAAAAGGAAGGGGCGGGGCCAGACGAGTTGTACGAACTTGCCTGCTCCACGGCTCAACTAACCCGCGCGTATTTGAATTAGCCGCTACGCCGTAATCCACGTTGCGTGTCATGGGGTGTGCGCTACGTAACTCGTCCAAATGCTAAGATTAGTCGCCAAATGCTGACTCTTGTAAGACCTTAGCGCCATTTCGCGCACTTTCGATCGGCTACCACTATGCCGCTCGTGGGCTATTTTACCCTAACAAATAAATAGATGCTTCGACAAGAGTTGGGTTGGTTGAGGGTGTTGCTTTAATCGGGTGATGGGTGTTCGGCGTAAGTATGTGACACATGTGTTCCTGAAACGAAAGTACGTGCATGGAATAGGCAGTACTGGTTGGCCAAAGATCTTAGCTGCTTCGAAGCGATGTTGCCCTCTGTCATGTTGCCACAACAATAAAGCAAGACTTGGCAGAACTAGCAAGAGCGACGCTACTCGATGACGCAGCGCGTCAAACAGTTCCTATAGATGGTTGCGGAAACCCAGCACCTGTTGCTAAACCCTTTGCTAGACTCTATCCTGCGTTCACCTCCGTATCTTTCATATTTTTTTCTTGCTAACAATCAATAATCTATCGATAGTAGTGCCCTGTTATATGGGCTTTTTTTCGGGTTCAAAAACCTCGCAACATGAGAGATACCAAGCAAACAAATCAAATGAAACGAATTCTCCCCCATGTGACCGCGTGATGCACCTGGTGTGATGAATTAGATTGATGACTCTTCCGAAAAATAACGTCTTCCGAATATTTTTTCGACATTTCCCTATCAATTCACTACTACTGCAATTAAAAATGGGCTACAATTCAAAGAATGACTTTTGCGAATTTTTGTAGACAAGATTACGGTAGAAAAAATATTTAGAAAGCCGGACAGATAAGAGTGCAATCATGTGAACACAATAGATGTTATCAGCGTACTATACCGAGAAGTGATAAAAAACAGCTGCAAGGGTCTATTTTAGAAATCCAAGACCTTACTCCACACGAGCACTGCAAAAAAGTGCTGCTGTGAACAATTTTGTAGAAAGGAAGTGAGACCAAAAACCGAGAGAAAGAGCGTCGAAGGGGGGATCTGAAGAAGGAGAAATTGAAACCTATGGGTACGCGGCACCTCTCGAGTCAACCTTTGCAAAAGTCTAGAGGTTGATTCGACTATATGAGTAGCTCTTGAGGACCCATGAAAGCATTACTGAAGCGAGACAGTACTGGAGGAGTAAATTTTGGTTTCCACCAAATGTGTCACAATTGCACAACACATAGTAGCACATACGACGAAGGAAAGCATCAAGAACATCAAGGAAGAGGCGTAACACCGATTTTTTCGGGGCCATCGCCACAAATGTATCACCGAAACTTCAACTATGACAATCGCCCCTTCCGGTTCCACTTGCAGGAAACTGAGCATATTCAATAAAAATGGCTTTTACTGTACCTGTTGGTCCAAAAAAAGAGGCTCCAGTGCACGAAAGTACAAGAGGCAATAACAAAGTGCAAGGCAAAATGAGATACATGAACACTGTGCGTTTCAGAGAATACACAGTACTAGCAAAGAAAGGAATCATTTGATGATAATTGAGGAGTCCAAAAGTCAGCGTTTTTTTTTACAAAAATAATACGCAGCACTGAGTGAAAAACCACTCAGATTGGAGAACTTAAATATTGAACGAACAAGAAAATTACTGGATCATCACAAGTTGCGCAAAAGAAAAAATAAAAGGCAAAAGAGAGACAGCTGAGGGAGAATTATCTTGGAACAGTAGTAGCAGTAAGTATAAGCCTATTGATAAATAAGATGAGCAGAAGAAAACCAGTGTCGACGAACCTGACAGTAGTGAAGACGTGGGCGAGATGTACGGCAGCTCTCTCAATACAGTAGCGGTGGTAAATCTGCCGCTCACCGGCTTCTCGATCAACGTCGATCTGAAAGTTGACTGTGACAAGAGGTTCTTGGGAACGAAGAACCTGAGAAGGAATCTTGAACCAAGACAACGAGAGGAATGCAATCTTTTACAGCTGCGTCGGAGTAGGGTAAGCGCATCGCACGCGCCACGCCGCAAGTGTGTACGCCGCCGCGATGTGACTTAGCGATAACGCACACAGTATTCAGGCAGTTGCAAAAACGTATTCAGACCTAGTTCCCTCCCTTCATATGTGCAATCCGATTTCCTTTGGAAGCATTTCAGGGAATCTATTCTGCAGCCCTAGTTGGATTATGATGCCCGACCGTAAGCATCGTGTCGGTACCCGTCACTGGAACGTTACTCCACAATTACGCTCATGGTAACGGAGTTGTTGTTCCGTTGGACTTGCGTTGTTAACACATTGCGGACCGCCCTTATACGAGCATCTCCATACCTTTTTCATGTTTTTAAAAAATGAATCATCATTAATCTATCAACAATTTTATCAGTGATGATACTTATGCTTTCCTGGTTCTGAAAATGAGTGCAAGCACTTCAGGAGCATTGAAAAATGCCAAATAAATCAGATAAAACTATGATCTTTCGCTCCAAATCGTGCGCCACATGGTGGCGCACGCGGTACGCAATGTGTTAAAAGACACAAAATAAGAATACTCCAACTGGATCAGATGGGAAAGAGTATGGAGAACAAGGTTTTTATCAAGCCTGCGGTCGCGAAACGTTTCAGTCTGGTCGCCGTGTAGACGAGACGCGCGCTTTTTCTCACTGCCTATGCGTGCTGTTGAGTGTTGCGATCAGTTCCGAAGAAGTATGGAAAACTGGCGAAGATAGACGAAATTGATAACACACAACGAACGTTCAGCTGCCAGAGCTGGTCGCGCCATGAGCAGCTTGCGAGGAATAATGTGATTGTTTGTGGTGGGAAGGCAGAACGCACCAGTGCTACTGCACTGCTTGATGTGGTATAGCATGAATCGAGCAAAAAATTTCAAGTGAACGTACTCGAGGAAGATTATTGTAGAGATCGACACCACCAGCGCAAAGATGACGTCCCAACAATGTCGCATGAGTCGTGAACACCAGCGAAATGTTAAGTTTCCATAACCTGTAACAATTCATAGAGCTTGATAGAAGGAATCGGAACAGAACTATGATCACAGGAAATCGATGTAAAAGTATATGTTTTCTTATGTCAAGTTACGCGAGAGACGCAGAATGTAAAACTGCTTCTCTGTTACCGACCCCAGACAGCTCAGATCACTTTCATTCTGCACATGCAGTCAGGAGCTTCTGCAAGACTCTCACGACCTTCGAATTGACACGCAATTTTGACGTCATTCGTAGAGGGTGGAAAAAGATGTATCGTCAATGACAGATAGCTGTTACACAATACCCTTACAGATCGATTGCTTGATGTCTTTCCTATCAAAATGAAAACCAATGTCTGGCCAACGAAAAAGTAGGAACCAATCTCTTAATCAAGCCGGGTAGACCGTCATTCTGACCGACTCAGACAAGAACAGGGTTTTGGAGTTTCGGAGAGGGGACGACTTGGGCCGAAATAGGTTCGTTGAGATCGCATTTCTGAAAGACATGGAGATGCCAATTTTTTTTAATTGGGAAACAATAATTGACGAAGTTCGGACAAAAGCTCAAGATTCTGTAAGTCCACCGTTCTAGCAGCTACGTAAACCCTCGCTTTGACGCGCGACCAACGCGGCTCAGAGTACTAAAGACGAAGATGGGGTATGTCAAGTGGTAGCAGTAGGTTGGTTCAACGACACTGTCGACATCATTGGATTGGAGACAGGGTATGACTGGAATCGGTAGCTCGTCACGGCTTATCCGGCACTCTAAGCCAAAACCTTATGCCTTTTTCCCCAAAATTACATTTTTTGAACACACAGATTATTATGTGTGGGCTTTAAGCTCGAACAATTTTTTTTGTTTTAAATGCGATTTAGTTTTATGTTTTCAATTTAGTTAAGAGCTCCGAAGTAGCTCTTAACCATCAACGAAGTCAACCCAACATGAACATTTTCCACAAAAACAAACATGGACTTTATGGCAGCATTACTGTGGACACCAAACCCATTTGACTTTTAAAATGTGAGCTCTGCTGAATTACTAGAATCAGGAGATTTCATAGTCCAGCGAGAAGCATGGAAGCAGAGTCCACAAAGCGTGTCTTGCTTTGTAACGTCAAGCGATGCTTTTTTAAACATCTAACAATGAAGAAAATTTTTCAATGATTACAGAAACAAACACTTCCTAATAAAAATGGAACTGGAGATAAAGGAAATCTCAACGTTTTGAAAAATAAAAGTAAACAAAAAAGTTATACCTGCTCATAATAAGACCGGCCGCTGATTGCCATTCATGGAAATGTGCCACGATTAAAGGTTCAGTTGAAGCTATTGCTTCAGCAAACTAGAAGGATTGCCAGTAGAACGCAAAGTATAACACCTTATTTAGCAACTAATATCTACTGAAGTTGAAGTTCCAGAATTACCTTCTGAAGGAAAATAGCCACCATGAAGCCAAGGATAATGCAGTCGTTCGACTCACGATCGTGCCACGGTATTCCCACCTTCGTCACTCCCCACATCTTAACCAATAGTAAGGTGAATTACAAAAAAAAACGTCCAGAATCGAGAATGATATGAACCTCATGCTTCCACTGGTCAAGTTTCCAAGCCGCTGAGCCAATGTCAAACAGCACCACTTTTGGGTATCCATCAATAAGCCATCTTCCATAGATAAGCTACAAATCGATACCATGTAGAAGAGTCTATTTCATATCTGACTGTGAGTCTTCTCATCAAGTTCATTGTGAACCCATCCGGCCATTCACAACAGCGCGAGCGCGTAACGCGACAGCGATTGAGGAACGATTTTTTCAAATTCATAGTTACGCTCGCGCGAATGTGGCGGGGAACGCGACCGTTTCTTTGGCGGCACAAATATATGTATTGATCAAGAGATCAGTTATCGCATTGCAAATATTAACGCGTATCGCAAAGGAGAGTAGGAGATAGGATATTATATGTCTTGAGTGAAATACAACCAATCCTTGTCTAACCTTTTCGGAGCAACCTAACCCTTCCGTCTCCTAATTTTCCAATTTCTTTGCTTCTAAACCAGTGCATGTCCTTTACATTGGCCTTTTAGGACAGGACCGCCTTCCAACTTCCCATGTCGTGAAGAACGCGGCCCTGTCCTCGAAGTTCTTTGGAGTATGCACTGACTCACGATCCGATCCGCATCGCCTTAGTGTACCCATTTAAGACCACTTGATCAGAACATTCCTTAACCACGTAACTCGAATAGTTTGAAACTTCAAATACAAACCTTAAAGCCGCAATCTCTTGCATGATCCAAGGCGTATTTCATCGCTGCATTATCTGGTTCGAGTATTTCGACCTGGAATATTGTGTTTAAAAAAAGTTAAGCAGATAGTGAGTTTTGAATGACTGATGATCACTGATCTTCTATCAAATGTCCGCAGTCTTTTTTTTGCTTTTGTTTACGTGTTCTGGGCGTCATTCTTATCAAATGCTATCAGTCATGCAGGAATGCAGAACTGCGAACTTCCCAAATGACGAAATCGCAACGTGACTTCGTTGCGTGATAACTGGTCGTACTTTGAACTGCACCCTCGATGAACTTTCTATTTTATAAACGAAACTAGAAAGGACCGAAAGAACAATCGTTAGCAGCACTGTCTCACGTTATACTCCTTTCCTTCGGCATAACTTACACTGACCGCATTATTAAGACCTAATGTAAGAGCTATTGAAACCACAATTTTCTACAGCTAGCGTAATCCGTCCATTGACCAGAAAGATATGGTAGGTGCAAGAGCTATTTTTGATTGGTGGATTGTACGCAATCACCAATCACAGGCATTCCATTCGCATGTGCACTAAGCTCCCAACGAAGGACCCACGACATTTCTTGGCCTTGAGAAACGCAAAACAAACAAGAATGAGAAACAATCTCAAATCAGCAAGAAAATAGAAAATTTGAGTAACATAGAGCAATGTTTTACATGGTTATGAAATTAAGCTTAACAAGAAAAAGCTAACCTCGAGGCGAACTCGATCCTCATTGTATGGTCCGAGCATACAATACTGATCACCGAGTTCTTCCGTAGAGATTGGAGCTTTTGTTCGAAGTACCGTATAGATGCCTCCGACTGGAAAGTCGAAAGCTTTTTGTGACAATCACAGTTTAGTTCTTGTCTGTGAACATTCAAAATTTTACGGTATCCACAAAACGCCCCAAAAGTTTAGCCATTCCATTACGACCAATGGCGTTCAAGCTATCCAATTTTTTCTACCTTTCAATTTCCATCTCACTAGATTTCTCACCGCTGGGAGCAGACTACGAGAGAAATATAGGACATGTGAGAGAGAGGACGAAAAAAGCAGGAAAATTGCGCGGGAAATCACGAGATTTTACAGAATTTGGGGATTGTCCAAATAATACGTTACCACTGCTGTTCTTTGAGTATTCTGTCATTGAACTTTGGAGTAGTTGAAAGTTGCACTTTCATTCTTATCCACTTTACTCGTCTTACGCTATTCAATGGATCTTCCTTGCGATAAAAAAAAGCGCGCGAACACATTGCTGTTAAAGACAGGTCGCTGTGGTAAAACCGAAAAGTAAATACCTTTGTTTGCCACCTCCCAGCTACACTCGAACACGAATCTGCCTTCGTGACGAGCCGTCTCCCCTTGATCCATTATGTCATCGGATCGAAGACCGAGACCCTTAATTCCACAGTAATACTCACTAATTCAGGAATAAAAATAGAAAAAATCACTCAAAACTTACTGCCAACTGCTTGGCGATTTTTGTAGTGGAAAGTTTGCGGCCAATTCGCGCCGGTGATGTCGAGCCCGACATCGTCGATCTACAGCTGAAATCGTGCACCCATAACTATTACCGTCTAACAATAACCAGACAGATGCCATTAGAGCGCTAAACTAGTCAGAAGCCAGAATCGTCAAACAAATGGAGCACTTATTGGTTGGCGACAAGAAATGAAACACATAACGGCGCCGCCTACGTGCCGCCGGTGAAGAGGTATGGGCCGGCGACGACTCACGAGCAGTTGTTAAATGTCCTCGTGGAGGGATAGATAACGCATACTCAGTGACCGAGTACATCACTCACCCCAATTTGTCCTATAAACCTTTATAAACGAATAACCCATGTGACGACATAAATAAGCACCTGCTACGTCACCGGCAGGCACTGGACCGTTTTTACGTGCACGTGCGCCCGAACGGTCGCAGGCTGCATAACACAGACCACAGTTTCATCACGTTGTCACATAAACCACTGCACCACCGTTGCTCTGACAATCAACTGCCCGTCGTCGTCGCCAGTCAGCTGCGAGTGAATGGCATAGCGATGGTCCCGCAAGGATTCGTTGCCGCCGATATTTATTCCTCTCGAGTGGCATACGAAACCTGCCAATCATCATATTTGCTTGCTTCGATGAAACCAACAATGACCCAATGAACACATCTGCTATTTCTAAGATAATTCTTATCAGAAAATCTCAACAATGAGATTAAGCACGGGACACTACGTATTTCTCGGTTTATTCGCCATAACGCAATGTGTCGTGATATTTCTACTATACACACTAACTGGTGTCGATTATTATCGTCTGAAACGAATTCACAATCTAATCAATGGGGGATTTCTGATGACGTTGGGATCGATGTTTATTTGGAGGAGAGTCACATCGGCATTGAAGTGAGTTGAAGATTTAAATTCGTTGTTTAAATAGCTCATGGTAGATTTTGAAGGAGCTAACGAATTTTTGACGTTGTTCAAACAAGAATGCGCGAAAATAACACGATTTTTCAAGGGTAAATAAAAGCAAGTGAAAATGCAAAAATTTAAAACAGCTGATATTATTGGGATGTACGTGAGGGATTTCTCCAAAGAACGAATGACGCCAAGCCACGTGCTGGGATCGCTTGAAATCGCTGGGCGTCGAAATAGGCGTGCAGGCGGTCACACGTCTAAATTGACCACATGTTCAACGACATGACGGCCATCACACGAAAATGCGCTCGTTTCGCACGTATTTCATTTAAATCGCCCGGTATTCCTTTGGCTAGACACGTCGTGTGATGCTTTCGTACAACATCACGAGAATCTCATTACAGTAAGAAGCAACGAAAAAGTAAAACGATTGATAAAACACATTGAACAACAGCGTTACTTTGAATAATGGGCACGAAATAATACTTATACCAAGCGACCTGCCCGGGCACTGTATCGATCGATATCATGAATGGTCTATTACGTTGATCTCCTTTTGTAAATTAGTACTAGTATTGTCAATGATCTTCCTTAGTTGATGTAACCTTGCTTTTGCAACGGTTTGCAGAGTCAATCGCGATCATAAAATCGGGCCTCGCTTTCCGATTTCCGCTACTGATTTTTGCAATTTTCTGGATTTCTTAACTTTCACGTAAAAAAACAAAAGAGCTGTAGTTTACTTTTGCAATGTGGAATTTTGCACCTGCATTATCAATTGCACAGGCGGTAACACTTTCTCTTTTGCACGTGTTCTTGTAGGGTACCATCTGACGTTACGTCTGTTGCCTAGTCTGCATCTACGACACCTTTGGGTTTTTTTTTTAAATTTTTATCCACTTATTCCGTTTATAATTGTTTTTCCTTGATTGCAGAATACAAAGTGTATTTACTTAAGATTAACGTCACCGTTTTCTACTAACAGTTTTTAGGCTTCTAAATTCCGTGGTAGCCTCGCTCATAGCGAGCATTTTCAATCAATTTTTGAACCTCAGGACTGTTCCCTTTTTACGAGTAGCCAACATTTGTAACAGCGTTGAATATTCTTGGTCATCAGCTTACTGTTGCTGCGTTTTTTGCTTTTTTATTTTTGAATATTTTAATTTTTATCTTTGAATTTTTCAGCCATTTGGATCCGGACCGAATTACACCGGCTCGTCTACGATGGCGGACTATTTGTTTGCAGGACGTCGCACGAGCTACACTTCTTATAATGCTTGTATTATCGCAGTTCTCAATGATATTCTATTTCTTACTCCTAGGTAAGGCTTTCGAGTGCTTGAGACGTCTAGCAGCTATTTTTCGTTTTCCGTAACTGAGATGTCGTAAACGCAGACTTAACAACTCATCTATGATCCTCCTACGGACTGCATCCTTTGAGCGATGTTCTTGTTCTGCATTTGCCTCTCTCGCCTAGATAGCATTGAATAACTACTGTAACTTTGACGAGAGATACCTCACGTTCTGCAGTACGACACCCCAGGTTACAGGAAACAACTTCTTACAGAGTATCTCAGGTATTCCTTTTTTGCAACCAATATCAGTTAGCTATTCTTGCAGGAGCAGAACCTCATCTTCTCGCTCAGATAAGCCTGGTTGGATTGGCAGCGTATTTACACGTGGTAGTGTTCTTAGTCATTGCTGAATCTGTTCATTTTCTTAGTACGGTCTCTTTGAAATACGGTGTTCTCGAGTCGATAAACAGGTATTGTACTAATTTTCTGACCTTTACATTCATTGTTGAGATTTCCAATTTTCAAGGTATATAGTAAATAATCGTCACACTTACACATTTCTCTCCTTATTTTGTGCTCTATTATTCATTCTTGGCGGACTCTACACGACGTTCACGGAGCCGGTTTACACGCGGGTGACGATTCCTTTGAAGGTGACTTTTCGCTTGTTTTTCCCCTATTGGCCTTGAAGTCTCTTCCGTAGTAACAATAAAAATCGCCTTTGCAAAAGACTTTGCGGATGAGTTTTTGTGACGATTTGGTAACGATTATCCCATCAAAAGCATTGTCGTGTTTGTAAGGGAGCTTGAAAGGCTTTTTGGTCAAATATCTTATTTTTGCAAAGGGTAAGTTTTTTTCGTGTGTAAATTTTGTCTAAGCACAAAAGGGTACTACTAAGAAATGAATTGTCCACCCCGCGTAGGGTGTGTTTGTGTAAGAAAAATGGGACAAATATCCTAGTTCCATCTTGTGCAAGCGGCTGTGTCTTGATATTTGCTCAACCATTTTTTGTGTAATTTTTCCTTTGGTTGAATGATTTATTGTAATCGCTGTTAACGCGTGGTCCAATTTTCAATAGAAGTTCGTATAAGTAAGGGTGTAGGTTCAGAAATTGGAAGAAAAGCATATATTTGTCATTAGACCTGGCTGCCCTGCTCTTACCGTTTTTTCGTGAGCATTTATCTTCTGCGCGTCGCAATACTTTTTCTCGTGAATCGATTCAGCAAAGGTGAATGAGGGGAAGCTTAGATACGTATCAATAAGAATCACTCGGAAGTAGTAGATTAGGTGTCTCAAGGTGAACTATTCGTTTCAGGGGGCTCCGTGGGCAACAGAATCGTCAGCATCGCACGACTAGCCGCGCGTGGGGGCGCGGCGAGCTGACGATTCTGTTGACGGTCATCCGTTTTAGGGTACTACCTCTCCCTACTTCACTCCTAGTATCCTAAACTCGTAAGTTACTTTGTCCAGCGATTCCAATCGATAGTATCCAATCTTTCCAGCGGAATGTCCTACTCTGCTACTGTCCTGATCTTCTATGCCTCCTATCCTAATCAAAGTCACAACCTTGTAACGCGGCGTAAGGGGCGAGCTCCATGTTTGTACTTTTCCTCCGATTTATTCTTTATTGAACGGCATTTGGTTTCGCATGATGTGATCAAACAACTGTGGGCCGAAATAATGAGATTTGTGTTCAAACCGACTACTTCAACAGTTCTGTTTTCTGCGGCGAAAGGCTGGAGCGTGAAGCGTTTTTAGCCAGGCCAGGCGGGATATGTATATATTCAAGACTAGGGCTTGGGCAAGGGGGGGGGGAGGTTAGGAGTGATGTGGCAAAAGCTGAAGAATGTGACTTTTTAAGAGGCAGAGGAGCTCAAATGAGCGTCACACCTTATTGGACCGAGCCTACTCCGTGCACCCTTTAGGGGAAAGAGTTTCGGGATAAAAGCACAAAACGTTGTGCAAAATTAGTGTTCGCATTTGATAATTAAATTGGTTCTCACCTTGTAGTTTCTTCCCTCTGTCAATTCAAGGCAGAAGTCCTCCTTTTCCTGACTTGGCCTTGGAATTTCTCCAACAAAATTCTCCTTACTGGAATAGCTCCGAATCTTCGCTCAGTATTCACCATTTCTAAGGTCTTAAAGGGCATGCTAAGAGATTCTGCGACCACACAGCTGAGCAGAGTCCAAAGTTCTTATCTCCGTTGATAATCAAAGGCCAGGTCCGATATCACACGCGCCGCCAAGGCATCAAAGATTGAGTGGGCTGCCACGTCATTTCTTTGACAACACTTTTTGAAAAAGAGCTTGTCTAGTTTGAATTCTTGGGGGAGACAGGAGATGAGCAGATGCCTACTCTTTTATGAGGAATCCATTTAATATGTATTGATCGTTTCGTTTGCGAAAAGATCTCAAAATTAGTCTTTGGTCTTTCTTATCATACTACTACTACAATTTGAAATTGAAAAAGGTTTCATCCAATCAGGGGGAAGGGCGTCTGGTGCATTAGTTCGTACGAATGTCGAAAATTTAAACTTTGAATGAGGAAGAGCTTCAGGATAGGTTGCCCATTTTTTCATGCAAAACTAAATTAAGAAATATTGTCATATATAATTTGCCGTGGTTTCAAAACCCTGGGTACTCTGCTTCAATATGCACACTTTCTATTGAAATGTATCCCAAAAGGAATGGATGAGCGTAAATTAGCTTATTGTATCTCCTGTGGCCTTTGAATTGTTTATTTACATGTTTTTTTTTCAGAAATTACAACATGGTGAGCTGCGATTGGCTCTCCTGTCAGATCTTCATATTGGACCAACAGTCGGCCAAACGAGAATGGAAAAGATTGCACAGCTCACAAACAAGCTCAATCCAGGTTTTATATTTTACTGTTATTGATTACCACTTTTGGAACTTTTCAGCTGATCCACTTTTCAGGAAAAATTTCGAGTAACTGTTTGCTTAAAGGAATCTTCGCGGAAAAAGCTCCGCCTCCATTACCACAGAAAAACGATACCCCTTAGGCCCCTAGCCTCATGAGCATAGCAAAAAGAACGGAACATAAGCGTTAGTTTCGATAATACTAATCCTACACACAAGACAAAATGATCACTCTTTCCGTGGAAGATTCCTTTAAGGTATCGTTTTCTGTGGTAATGAGGGCGGAGCTTTTTCCGTGGAAGATTCCTTTAAACCAAGCAATTCAAGTGGGAAACTTATGTTACGGAAAGAACATCCGTTCGAAATTCTGGAGTTGGAAAACTGTGGATTGTGCCGCGGCATCGCGCGATAATTTTCTGCTACGTATCCGCGCCGTTTAACCGCAGCGTATCTTCCATTCACTTAGGCTTGTTCATAGTTTGCGAATCGTCTATTTGGCGATGTGGCTGAAAAAATCATACTTATCGATCTAGAAATGTGATGTGTCTGGGACTAGGGGATTCGGCGATTCGTCGTTACCAATAAAACAAATCGGTGCACATTCATCAGATTGAGCGGGGCCTATGATCGCTCGTTCATGCGGCGCATGGGCGATCCCTGGGTGCGTGTCAACAGAATCGTCCGAAGATCCGCGCCAGTGGTCGCAGTCGCGATGCGGTGGACGAGTTTCTGTGAGCGTCTTTCGCTTGCGAATGTTACAGGGACGCTAGGCCGACTCCTTCCTTAAACATATTAATCAGTACATGGGTGATTTCGGTCCCAGTAGACCCTTTTCCTTTCCCATTCCCATATAGATGCGGGAATGAATAGTTCCACTTCAGTTTCCTGCTTATTCTGATTTTCTCTGGTCTGAATTCTGACCTTGCTGAGGTTTTTACTGCATAGAAGGGTTGGAGTTCAAGGGAATCGTGCACGGTAATTCAAGACATTCCATTCTTCCATAAAGCGTCACTTATATCAAATTCACTATTACATGATGACTTGATGATATCAATGAAATTCTTTTGCTTGTTGCGTCCACAACTGCACATAAATATGATTGTTTCCTGCACATAAATATGATTGTTTACTGCACATAAATATGATTGTTTCCTAGGAGAAGGTGTCAATCAT
>MU868354.1:343323-378424 GCA_036418205.1 Ostertagia ostertagi
CTATCAAATGTGGAGTTGTTCAGAGGAAACTTTTTTGGAGGATCATTCCTGAGAGTATGGGCCAGGTGATCCAAGTCGGGGCTCGGTGACTTTGCGTGCGTCATATGCACTACGAGCACATTAAATAGGAATCACGCTGTCGTGCGCATTAACTAAGTTTTTGCCTACAGGATTCCTTTACCCGAATCCCTGCAAGAACGCACTGTATTTTTCGTATTCGCAGCGTTCCACTAGGTTGTAGACAACTGTTGTACATAACTGGAAATACTTTGCCATATGTTTTTATATTTATCCGTATGTCGGTCATTTTATCATGCTACTGCAGTGAAATTATTAAAGGGCGGAAGTGGTGTAGTGGCAAGTGGCACGCTTACCACGCGAGCGGTCCGGGGATCAAATCCTGGGTCGTGAGTCGCCCGGGCCAACCAAGCCTTCCATCCCTCCGGGGTCGGTTAATTGGTACCAGACTTGTCTGGGAGGATAAAAACACTGACTTGTACATCGGCTGGCCCCCGCAAGTCATTGTATAGGCCACATCGCATTCAAACGCCTACGAATGTACAAATGGAAGTAGAATGCGTGCCGCATCCCAAAAAGGGATTGATCAACGGCAAATGCTTTATCCTTTTTTTTACTGCAGTTTTGAAGTTCGGATCCGGTGACTTTTAGGAAAAACGACCTCATCACGATAATATGCGAGAAGGACGAGCATTGTTGGGTTGGTGAAGTGAACGGACTTCGTGGATGGTTTCCGGCGAAATTCGTCGAGGTGACCTGATTTTTTATATAAAATATTTTCTCTGGGTGCAAAAAATTGAAACAGAGTTGGAATTGTAAATGAAGTTCTCCGGAGAATGATCCGTTATGAGGCTCTATTATGGTCAATTCAGGCCCTTCTACAGGCCTTTTTCAGCACTAGTTGTCGTAACTGCTCAGTTGTACGGGCTTGTTCTTGAGGAGTTCTAACTTCAGAAGTTGTAAGTTAGAGGAGTCATTTTGCTTACTTCAGGTCGTTGACGAGCGAGGCAAGAACTACACTGTGTATGGCGACGAGGCAGTATCACCCGAAATCACTGAGTATATTCGAGGTGATTTTTGCGTACGACTTTTTTTCCCATTTCCTTGTCTTTCAATTTTTGTGTTGTGTTATGGTAACTCTCAAAGTGTCCCAATAATTTTGTTATTAAAGGCCGATTAGCCAATAGCTTCCGACAGGTCATGGATCATGGAATTATGGAAAGTGTTCTGTATCCATCTACAGCCTATCATCCTTGGTCTTTCATAGGTTAGCTTGTGGCAATTACCAAAATTTTTTTTTCAAACAGTTGTATCAATTTGCCTTTACTGAATCTTTTCCTTCTACATTTTTACTTACACATTTTTATTTTTTAGAAGACATCGCTTACTTACTCTGTGGAGAAGCACTTCAATTCTGTGTACTCTCGTCTGACCCTATGCAACACCTTCAAACTGGATCAGGATGGCAAAGTATGTGTAATATTGGTTACGCTGCTACTAATCAGTTAAGGGCAATGAGTGCAGAGCTAAGGAGGCGGAGCTGCTTCGGAGACGTCATTGGCTGAAGGGCCTTTGGAGGCGGTCCGACCACTCAACCTACGCTCTGAGAGGCGTGGTGACCAATAACGATTAGAAACCAGCTCCGCCTATCTTCGCATTTACTGGTCTTGATGGAACTAATACCATATTAACCAAGTGCAGGTATCCCTATTTTACAGATACTTACACCAGAGGAGCTATTGTTCCGATCCGTTCAGCTCATCAATGACTCCCACAATGCTGCCAACGCTCATCCAGACGTGAAGCTGAGGTGATTATCGGTTACAAAACCTTCATCGTTGAGAAATAGTTATGATATATGATCTGTTAAGATCATTGCTGGTACTTGGCGTCAACGAGCAATGTTTACATCTGTGGTTCGACTTGTTATGCTCATCAGAAAATCAAGAAGCAATACGTTGTAAATACTATCATCCATGGGCCTTTATACGTACTCCAGCATGGCGACAGGTCAGTTCTCGTCACTACGGAGTTGTTTTCACGTTCGCTTTTTTCACTTCACGTCACAAATTCGACCGCAGAAGTCCAAAAGGTTTGCCATGGCTCTCATCTACACTGCGACGCATAATTATAGTTCCACCTACGATCTTCATTACCCGGATGGATATCATTTTCTCACGATACGGCGCTTATCTCAGTCGGATAGTGAGCAGGGTTATTCCCATATCCTGTAGCAAATTTGATTTGAAATTTGATGAATTTGAGAAATTTGTTCGTTATGAAGTCACCCCGACAAATTCCAGCGGAGCTGACACTTTGACAATTCCTGCGTCTCTTTTGCTAGGATTTCCCTTTTACGGAAGTGTGACAGCGGTTTTGCCTTTGCTATAAGCTAAGGAACTTGAATGGATAATAATTCCAAATTTTGATTGGGTAAAAGCAAAATGCAGCGGAGAAGCTAAAGCGGATATTTTCGAAAAAATAAGGATAAAAAATTGTTGCTTTCTCAAACTGGATTTCCGTGTTAATATTCAGATTCGCGTTTATATGTGTCACAATTTATCTGTAGAGCCTTTTCCAAAAACATCCCCAGATTCAAGTTTTTGGGAAATTTGTAGGTGGAACTATAATTATGCGTCGCAGTGTACATATAGCACCATCGAGACTTAGTAGCTCATATATATCCTCCCACTCCACTTTCACCCTTATCACCTCGAATTTCGTGTGATTGAACGAATTCTATGTCGTCGAGGAGTCTTCTTGAACCCTAGAATCAGCATTCCGAGATCTCTCTTTTCGTCTCCTTACTTGGGCCGATGTCATGATTTGCGAATCGAGCGATGCGCTAGCGTCCGCGGTCGCGTCGCGTACAGTGAATGGCTTCGCAAAGTCTGACATCGGCCTCAATCCCATAGGGCCTCTGACCTTTTTTTGGAAAAGCTTTCGTAAGACATAGCGCATTGCGGTGGCAATGCATTTAGAACCACGAAGAACCTTTCCTTTTTGTTAATATCGGGACTAAGCATCAGGGGAAGGTGGAGAGACTTGGGGCATGTGAGCTTTTTTCATTTCTCTGGAAGTTGCTTCCCCCTGCTAGACGTGGTCTTAGAGGATGTCCCGTATCTTGCAATAGCGCTCAGAAAATCCTATAGATGGGTAATGGTAGGAAGTGCCTCTACTCACAGCATTTCAGATAAAGTGCGATTTGAGACTCCTGAGCCAGTTCTCGTTCAATCTCAGTGTCGACTTCGAGATTGAAGGAATTGAGAAGAAAAAGAAGAAGGCCGGTGCAGGAGTAAGTTCATTTGTGTTGCTTGGGCACTGAAGTAGTGCTATCTTGAGGAATTTTGCCATTTTGACTTCAGTTTACGGGCAATTGCAAAATGAACTCGAATGAATTTTTTGTCCTTCCCCTTCAATAGTTTTAGGTGTATTTTTTCCTACACTTGATTGTTTTTCTCTGATAAAAATCTTATTCTAGATGATGTCAAGTGCCAAAAAGAAGATGCTGTCCACAGTGATGGCGGGTGAATTGAAACCGAATGGTGAAGAACCGCTGAAGAAAGGTGTGACGGATATGCTCATCAAGCATCATTTGTTCAGTTGGGATTTATGAGCACGCGTTCAACAGTACCCTCTCTACCTTTACCCATAACTTATCGTTGTTGAGCTGATATGTTGCTGAGAGGCTAATCATTCTCGATGTTCCGTTTTCCGGTTTCTCTGAAATATTGTTATCTCCGCTCAAAACTGCTTTGGACCCTCGCAGAGTTCGTATATCGTTTGCAGTAAACACACCTTCTCTCATCGATATCTAGTCTGTATTATGCCATCTAGTCCCTACTGGTTCACTACTTATCATCAGCATGATCTTCTACCGGCGTCCGATGTTCGGAATCTTATAATTTATTTCTCAATAAGTCAAATAACTCTTCTCTAAGTCCTATACCCTGCCGTAAAGACACGGAAAGAGCTGGTATCGATGTGTTGTAGATATGATTTCTTTCTTTTAGAGCTGATGCTAAAGGCAATGATCGCATCTAGGCAGCGAGTTAGTGGAGGAAGTGTCTTTTATGAGCGAATCTTCCTAGGAGAAGTAATAATACCGCAATGTAGGCGTGAACCTAAATAACACGGGTAGTTACCAAACCAGGCGTGTTTTCTTGTGCCATGAAGTAGGTGCACAGATTGATTCAATTGTTCGATATCTGTATCCCCATAGTCCCCGTGTTATTTCGAGTTAAATTACGGTGGCTGCTAATGGGTGTAGTGCAGGAAAGCCACCGTGCGACGAAGGGTAGGGACGCAGGGGCATTGCTGGCTAGTTGTCTGGTCTGAGTAGTGTTTCACCGTCCATTTTTTCGACTGTGGTTGATTGCGTCCAATATCGTTCAATCTACCACGAAAACTCAAAAACTCGACTTTTCAACGAAAAATTGCAACTTCCTTCGCATAGAACATGAAGGAGGCAAGAGGAGAAATGAGAATTCGTTATTCAAAATGTGGGCAGGGGCGCTTTTGACTGAACACGTTCCTTGCCAGTTTCTTCCACAGTTAACGTCGAGCGTAAAACACCGCGTGCTGCAATCGTCGTAAGATAGGCCTTTTGCGTTACACCCCTGTTAACGGGCCTACAGGGCCGTTCATACCGCTAGACAGGCTGGTGTTAGAGTCGGGTGATCCGTCGCGCGATTCGCGCGAGTCGCGAAAATTGCGTGCATTAGCATTTGAAACGCTGAATATGAAACAAGTATAATCATGATAGTCGTCATTCAACCATTACCATCGAGCAGAAATGGCGGCAGGATTGGAGAGCACCTCGCAGCATTGATCAGGGCGTGGTTAGCGCGAATCGCACGACGGATCGCGGACTCTGACACCAGCCATAGCCGTCTGGAGTCCCCCAAGGCGCTGCGACTTCGCAGTCTGTGTGATCTCTGCCTTGAACGGTTTTAACGGAGCGCGCTTCCACGTGGAGTATATTATTTCTCAGCTGCAGTGTTCGGGTCTGACTATGTTCCACATAATTGAGCTTTTCATTCTAACTGATCATCTATATGTGAGACGGCAACGAATGTGAAAAAGATTTTTATTGTGTGGTTCGAAACCTCGCCTCATAAAGCATAAAACTCTTCCAGTGTTAATCAAATATACATATAAAGTTAGAGAAATAGCTTTACAAAGGCGGACAAAGAATTGTATGATATGGAATGAACGTTTGCCTACGACGAAGTGAGTGTACCAGTAGTGTGTTAAGAACCGGGCTAACTTCTCCGAACGCACCTGCCGTAGCGCGTGCCTGCTTGAGCTTAATATGGCTACTGCCTTAAATAACGAAAGAGACGGTATTTACACATGCTTTTAGGCCTCATTGTCGTGGTTTAGATCCTGCACTCATCGATGCACACAGTCCGATGAACAGGCGTAATCCTATGATGGCGCATCTCACCATTTGGCCCCATGCGATTTAAGCCGATCACGAACTGAAATTCGGGTTTTAGCGTCACTTCTTTTGGAACAAAATGTCCTCTCACCTGCCAAGGCTGACATCCCAAAAGTGAACTATCATAGGGGTACTCGACAGAATTCACTGGCCTTGAAAACGTCACCGATACCGTATCGCCGTCCATTCGGCTACTGTGCACCATAACGTTATTGATCTGAACGAAAAGCTTGTCAAATCGCAGTAAATATGGAATTTGCACCCAAAGATTATAACTTTTCAGGGTAAAATGCGAGGACACTACCCCCTACAATGCGTTTGCTCCCAGAACGTGTGCAATGCGCGTATGCGGCTCGCACGCAGCCATGTCCATCAGGTCCCCCACTTCGGCGCGCAAATTTGCCGCACGCGGCGGCGGAATCGATAGTATTGCCGCACATGCTATGCCCAGGAACAAAAATCTACAATTCAAAAGAATTGGATGCTCCATTCCTTGGCCAACTGGAGGCGATTTCTGTTTCGCGCTCTGTGCTAGCAGCTAGCTACTGCGTGGTCGAAATTGGACCTACAGGCAACCGCTCTTTCTTCTCTCTGCAGTCGTCATCCCAATTGTGAGCATGAAGAGAAGGTTATTTCAGCGGAAGACTAACCGAGAATGGCGCGAGGTGGTTTGTCAAGGTTACCAATTGTATCCCAGTTTCCACAAGGAGCGTCAATTACTTACTCGAGTAACAATTAAGCCTTGTCTTCACACGGGTTACGTGCAGGTTATCAACCCGCGCAGACCAAATAGCTGTATTCTTCCAGTTTTTGTGCAAAACCGACTGGCTGGCTTGCTGGTCTATCGAGGTAGACAATAGATTACAACCAGCCACGCGCCAGGGCAACACGCCAAGTGATCATTAATGTCAATAAACGCTCGTTTATGTTATTCTTAACGCAAAAACCACCATCGACCATCAATCACTCCACAACGTCAATTACGGTCTGATCGCATGTTGCGAATTCGGGTGTGGAACGAAGTGGGAACGACGGTGACCGATATGAAAGGGCGCCCTTGAAACTCTGTGATGTCAGAACGTTAGCCATACGGGATGGTTCTTGCTCCCACTATATTACACTACTCAGAAGTGACCTGCCTGATTTATTGATGAAAATGTTTTCGATCTTCTCAGCAAAACAGCAAAATCCAGAGGCTTTAACAAAGCCCCCTACCACTCGTTGAATAATGCGCTCGCTTCACTTCAAGACCGAATATGCCCACTGGTGTCAACTCTGCCAACGTATCCGCTTACCACTTACCAGAAAATTTAACAAAAATTGCTAGGCAAATTTTTTACTAATCGGAGGTAGTTTTCGTTGAAAAGTGGAGCCTAATTTTGTTGATGAATATCCAAACGACTTGGAACTGAAACTTCAGTGATTACCATACTTACTGGGGGAGGGTAATGACTAATTTTCTACAGCAAGTTAGGCAGGTGTCAGAGTCCGCGATCGGCTGCGTGAATCGCAAAAATTGCAAGCGCCTCGTTTGAACATTTAAAAGTTAGAATAGGAAACAAGTAGAATCATGAATAGTTGTCACTCAACCTCATCATCAAACAGAAATAGGGTTGGAGAGCACTTGCAATATTGATCCGGAAATTTGCGATTTCCTGTGATCCGTCGCGCAATTCGCGTAATCGCGCGGCGTGTCGCAGACTCTGACATCAGCCTTGCTGCTTTCTCTGCACAGTATAAATGCTCACCATGTCTGGGGTAGATGCAGCGTAGCCACGAACGTACTCATCGGTTACTCTCACTTGGCCATTGGCGACTCGAATGACAATAGTGTCAATACCATCGATCTGAAATGTGATTTCAATGAGCTCTACAAGACATTTGAAAAATGCTAAGTTACCGATAATCTCTACCGATACTGATATATTAGCGCACTTGCCCGGTAAGCAAGAGGTGCCGGTTTGAGTCCCGTCTGGGCGAAAGTTTTGTTCACAACCCAGCATTCTTGTGAAACATTCGCAAGGCGAACTGCGGCAAAAACAGCAGTTGAACATTCAAAAACAAGTCAAAATTATCTACTATGTTTCGATGCGGAAAATGGATGCGTAGCACATATTTTCAGCCTCTTATTATCTGTCTTACACCTCACTCTGACCCCATTCCTTCTTCACGTGTTACTCATTCACATATCACACTCCTTCAGATCCGTACCACGTTCAACCTATTGTTGAATATGCATTCATGATAATAGAAAAAAGTTTGAAGAAAATTTATGGAAAAATTAAGGAAGCCAATGAGTTGGGAGCTAGGTCCAGTGTTGAAATTGTCGTATTTCAAAACTCTCCCATAGGTTGGGATTTTCCAAGAGGAAAAATAATTCCAATCATTACGGATAAATCGCGAGACGATGAATTTAGATGTAGACCTTGATTACGGTTCCCAGAGGGAGGAAGAATTGGGATGGGACTTAAGAAACTACTCCTAGCCATTTCGATAGGGACTTGGTGATAGCACAGTATCCCACAATTTTGAAGGAAGGCGGAATTAAAGCGGAGGAGCGAGGACTTTGACTCGAGTTGAGGACGTGCTGGAGACAGTCCTCAACTCTAGTTAGAGCAACTCTTAATGAATCCAGTTGGCACTGCACAGTTCCTAGTGTTCGTGGGCGATTTTTTTTAGCTTAGGGTCAAAGAGCCTGTCCTATGACGTAAAGTTGAAAGTCCAGGTAAGCAGCTCCCCTAGTTTAAACCTCCAGAAGGCAACCCCTAGAGCGAACTTGCTCTAGATAGCAACATTTCCATTACCCGCAGAGCGCCTCAAAGACTCATTTGTCATGCGCTAAACAAACGAAACTTTGAGACGGCATGCAGTCTCTGTTACGATATTCTAAAGGTCGAGTGGTTTCCTTCAGTTCGGTTATTAATGACATCGCGCTGCCGTCGGTGAGAGTTGCCGTCTCGGTCCGTTCTCTCTAGTCTTTCTCTTTTCCATCTACCGTAGTCGAAAAAAATTTCTCAAGACTGTCTCTCTCACAGCGATTTTTCTGAATTGAAGAGCGGTTCCACCATGATCCATAACTGTTTGGATCTTCACATCAAACTGGTAGCGCTCAAAAACTTCAAACTCTTGTGCCGCCCCTCCCCCTTCTTCCAGTAGACCTCTTCCCGGAGCGCCAAACTCGTTCTCACCCTTTGTTTCACTTTATCAACAGTCTGTACTCTTGGAAGCCAAAGGTTGGCTTAGTAACAACGGAGGCCAGGTAGACAAAAACTCTAGAAAATGTCTGTGACTGGTTCGCTATGGGTGAAGCACAAAAAAGGGCTCTAGAGGAAGGTCAGTTCTGCAGCACTCATCCAGAGGACTCGCTCAGATTTTTTGGTACCACCTTCTTGTGATACCTTTCTGGCCGGTGGGGTGTTGACAGATAACTTCACTGTGTCATCTTAAGGCTTACAGAGAAGTTAGGGACAAGGGGAAACTGAGCAACTAGAGATGACGTCTTCACTCACTATGACCAGGGGTTGGCTTCTTCTTCTTGCCAAGGCCACAGCTGATTCGAAATTGCAAGATCACTCCAGTACCAGGGCCACATCCAGGTCAATAGCCGAGTGTCACAAAATAATAGATAAAAGTCGTAAAAAAATACAAGGTGTAGTAATGACATAAGTGATAAAATTAATGGTAAGAAAGCAAAGGTATGGTTAAAAAATGCTGATGGTTATAGATTGAGAGAGCTTGGCTTTGGAGGGTACATTTAGCAGATTCGAGAGTGCATGGAACTGGGATAAAGAACTCCTGCAACGTCCACGAAGACATCTTGTAATGAAAGAAGTGAGCCTACACACTCCGTTCTTGAACAAGGGTTTATGAGGACCATTTTACTAGTTTTCAAGCGATGGTGAAAAGAACTTTTGACAACCTCAGTCAGAATCGCAATCGTGTCCTATCACTTAAAGAAGAGGTGGTTCCCTACGTTTTAGAGTCCTCCTAGAAGTCATCGGTCGCAGCTGAAGCACAGGGCCCTTAATTGTCGGCTTCTTCTCAAAGTAATCTTTACATTTTATTTATTTTTTATTTACAGTTCAATCATGACCATGAGAAATCATGGATAAATGAACCCGGGGTGGCACTTGCATAATTGCGGGTTTTTCCTAGCTTCGCGAAACGTCGCTGTAACCACATCAACTTGATGGCGACCTTTTGTACCAGTGATAAGTTTCGATCTTACGACACATGGGCATTACGGCATAACCACAAAGATTTAATGAGTTAGGGAAGGTGGGGGAGGAATCGTCGAAATAGATGTTCTTCTGTGAAAGGGAGGCCCCCAATAGTAGTATTAAACCGCAGAATTTTCCTCGAGATCGGGGCACCAGAGTTCCTATTGATTGTGCCTTTTGAGCACAGATCCCAACATAGCTGTAGATCCGACATGAACATTTAAAGTAATAATCAATTTTTATCACACCTTCATTACTTGTGAATACAACGAAGACGTTAGGCTACGTTACCTTAAAGGAGGAATTCACGATTAGAATGAAGGTCGAAGAAAGGGAAACTGACCTAGTTGAGGGACCCACGGACCTCCTGAGGGTGCGAACTGACGCGCAATTCGCATGAAAAATTTGACCTCGGCGACCTATCATGCCTCAAAGCTGGCGGGTCCGGCGATCTCCGCCCACCGATCATCTGATCACTCGCCGTAGTTCAATACGTGGCGAGTGATTAGATAGCTGAGAGAGCGTAGTGTTGAAGAGGGCACAGCGATGAGAGTCGCATCAATGCTCAAATCAACGGGCAAGGAAGGGGTCCCATTTCTCGGGTTCTGGGCCGTTTCTCATGGTTCTTCCTTCTTTCGTGTACCACTCACCATCCCTAGGTTAATTTGAAATGGGTTGCTTTTTCATCGTGAATTCGTCCTTTAAAGGCTGCAACTGAAGGGGTGATGTTATCGAGCCCCCTTCCCCTCTGACCCTTTTCACCATCCACTACCATTGTGAATATGGAGTCACGGGTATTTCGCAGATTTCACAAAATATAACGCATTTTAATCCATGCCGGTCTTCCCTTGACGTCCGTGGTGCTTCCCTCTTAGGCATTATTTCTTAACTGGTATACATGAACCAGTTGTATCTATTGCTGCAGTTAATTGTGACCGTTCGAGAGGTAATCGAGACTCTCACAAACCGTTCCGGAAAACTGAAACTTCTTAACATTTCTTTCAGAGATTCTGTGGGTCTCCACGGTATAAAACCTTGTCCTCAATAGAATGTGACTGAATTCAGAACAGCGAATTAAGACTTCTACAAGTTTTACAACCACGTTTCTTCCAGCGGCTCCACCGAAATCGCCAACACCAGAAATCAGCTATTTTCTTTTTCTTCAACAGAGACACGGCTCGGCTAGGGTTGGTGCGTGAACACCTATTGATGGTAAGGCTGCAAAAACGACTGCTAGTTGTCTCCTAAGGTCTGAGAAGGCCGAAAGATAGGCAATTCTCTTGCGAGCAAAATCGTTAGCGGACGGAGGGACTGAAGACCTACGCGACCGGATTAGAATTTGCTTTCGGAACCTTTACAGTGGCCCTTCAGATTCTCTGTCGACAGAGAGCAATCACTAGTACATCTGGAGTGGTTGAGCTTCCAAATCACTTGAGGTCATTAATTATCTTCCGTAGTGAAGCTCTTACGGACAAATAGGCTCTTAGCAATTGTTGGCAAAAGCATAAACATTCTGCACGAACGAACCATTCCTCTTCCGAATCCAATACCAGTCCATCCCGATGCTGAATATGGAACTCCATGAAGGATCACGCGAAAATGCACTATACCATTTCGAATTCCATATATCACCTGGTTGGGCCCTTCACGGAATATGCACGGATCAGCGACGGCACCTACAAGTACAGTATACTAGTGAAAAAAGTACGGAAACATGTTTGTGAAATATTATAAATATCCCATGGAACAGTTTGATGCTTGAAAATATTGACTGCAAAAGCGATTATTTTTTAACTGTAAAACCGTGGTTCGTCTTCAGACTGACTTATAACTCGCCACATCTGTTCAATTCAATGCGAAAAAAGGCCAAACGCTAACAAGGGGGGGGGGAGCTTTCGGGACATGGGGCGCTTTTTCGAAATAGTTTTCCACATGTTGGAGGAGGGGCGGGGATGGGGAGGGCTGTAAGCCCAAGGATGCGCTATAGGTTTCACTCGCTACCATGGATCCCAATTGTGAATCGGTCTTTCGCTTAGCTGTTACCAGGGATGAGGGTTTTTTGGCCTCGTTGAGAGTTCCTTCCCTTTTCTTCGTTGCTGACGTTACACTCACCACTGTCACTTACAGCAAAATAACAGTTGGAATGCGTAACTGGTAGCGCACTTGCCCGGAAAGCGAGAGGTGCGGGTTCTAGTCCCGCCTGGGGCGAAAGTTTTGTTCACAACCCAGCATTCTTGTGAAATTATTAGATCAATTTCATCACAGACTTTGCATTCGAGCAGAGGGAGCAGAAACCCATTCAAGCAGGCTCAGGATTAACTTCTATAGGGAATCATATCAGGTATAATAATTTTCGGACTTAACCTTCTTCCTGTAATTTGAGAGTTCACATAAACAAATCAGGTCGCACAAGTTTGCTGGAATTTTGGTCGAAACCTGCTCCCGAATGTCGTTAATTAAAAATGTCTGAAGTGAAACCTTATCATAACATCGACTTATTTTGGCTGAAAGAGATTGATGCGAAGGCCAGGCGTTGTTGAGTTATAAAAACAGATAGCACGAGAAACCTTTAGAATTTTTATCAAAGCCATCGAGCTGAAAAAGGCCTTAAGCTGAAGTCGCCACAAAAGGAATGCTCAAAATAGTACTGGTAGTATCACTTCGGGCCACAACTTGAAACAGAAAAATTTAATTTTGCAATGACTGAACTCAAAATATGTGAAAAATTGCCATTCCGAGCCGATACCAACCTAATAGCCCTTAATGTAGTTGCAAACGCTATTCGGGTAAAGGTTTTCAAGTGACCGTCTATCAAATATTCTACATCGTTAAAGGATACTGAAAAAGTTAGCCCAATGGGAGCGAGTGGTGACCAGTCGGACCGAGGAGCTTCTTTTAATTCCGATGTTTCAAGGATTTACTTGCTCCACCTAAGGTGCGTTACGGTGGCTTAAGCTGTGACTCGGGAACTGAAATAGACAGTTCTTTCATAGTGCACTATGATTACCCTTATGTTTTTCAGCCCTAGAACATGGCTCCTTTAGAAACGCTGCTACCTCTACACCTCCACCAATAGTTTTTTTTATGTATCAGGTTAGGGTGGTTTCACTATGAAAAGTGATGTATATAAAGAATTTCCATTCCCAAGGCGAAAATTTTCCATGAACACTGCAAGATGCTTTCAAGTCATGCACCTCTCCATCTTCCCGCTGCATTCCCCGTTGAAATTTCGAAGAAAAATCGGCTAACAGAAAATAAAATGGTTACGATGCACTCACTAGAAATGGAGTAAATTGCGATAAGCAGTAGAACTGAAGTCGCTGATGGTGCCATTCGTCAAGTCGGGAGGCGGTATGGACGGTACGACCAGTGATACGGCTCCTTTTAGCGCCATGCCGTATGCCTCCGCCCCTTGACGGCCGTTGTCCCTCCCCTGTTCTCTGTTACAACTAGAAGACGACGACCGTGTGACGTCGAAAAAAATCGTATCATTGTCGAGAATCACTCTTGTTGCTGACGTCGTGTGCATTTGCAGAAGCATTTACTTCCAAAAAGTTGGAGAAATTACTGCGACCAGTCACCCGCGACGATGGCTACTCTCCACGACACCGAGACGAGAAACGTGTTCCGATACGAGTGCAGTGTAACTTGTAGCTGAGTATTGACCATCTTGCGGCCACTCAACAAGTCATCGTCACTACGTATTCCTTGTATAGGTTGCTTCAAGTAGCTCTTACAGAGACATTGACCCTGTTTCACCTCTCTGAGGGAGGAGCAGCGAGCAGAACGAATACAAAAATTTCTAGGGGATTTCCCCTTCCTCTGGAATGATTGGTTTACCGCAAGAAGCGGGGGAGGGGAAACTTTTTGACGAAGTCCACAACTGTCACACTACTTTCAGGAAGAGTGCGCAGGATGGTAAAACACTGCATTTCGGAGGCTCTTCCTTCTCCTCACCGCCCACTCTCATGGTCCCAATTTTGGAGAAAATTTTTGCGCGGCGTTGGAGTGTGTCATAATGTTTCAAATACTTTAAAAACAATAGAGGTGTGAGGTGTAGAAAAGGTTTTTCGGAGGTAGAGGGAGGGGGAGGAAACGTAAGGAGGAACGCGGGTTTGTCCGATACCGAAATTTCTCCGAACTTGAAGTTTAACTTTACGGGCGGTGCTTCCGGAGTGGGGAGGAGGAGAAGAGATGTTACAGGGCCATTAACAATAAGTGAGCAGTAGAGGGTCACATCGAAACCCGAGAAAAAAGAGAGGATTATAGCGAACAAAAAAATATACATCTAAGACTCATCTCCCATTTTTATTGCTCATTCAACATTCTTTCTTTTTCAGATATTGACAAAAGCAAAACCAAAAAAATGGGAAAAAAGTTGAGATTCCGTCAAAAATAACATTATGTTACATCCAGCTTTGTTATATTCCCTGTTTTTTCTTTTCGAAAAATATCTATTCGCTCCAAAGTTACAATTTTTTCATTTTCTACCAAGAACTTGCTACCTCAATGAAGAGTGGTAGGTACCGTGAAATCACCATTCGTTTGAACTCTTTCGTCCAAGCAGACTACCACGGTCCTTGCTTTGGTTGGGCCTCTCTTACCCAACAAATGAATGCTGCGTAGAAATCCAGGGATGTGAACAACTTTCAGTGGCATTCGCTTTCATGTCTTATCTCACACTTCTCTTGAGTTGATATGTGGACGTAGCCGGAAACAAACTGGGCTATCGGGCATAAATCTTGTTGTCACGATTTTGTAAAGTCACCTTGAGATGTATGAACTGCCTTTGATAGCGAGTATCGAGCGCCGATCTCAAAGGTATCTGGAAGACGGCTCTATAGTAATAAAGATCTCCATTCCAAAGCAGTGTTCAGCGATAAAATTCGAAGAAAATTACAATGGGCAGATTTTCCAACAATAGCTGAAGTCACCATCTTTTTTGCACTCGTTGTAATGCCTGGGAAAAACTCAACAAAGGTGCTTTCAGAGGACATGGACATCCCAATCAGACAATAGTTTCAGCCGTCTGAAAGCTCTTTTATGAAAAGAACGATTTTTTGAGTGACGTCAGAGATGAATACTGTCTCCAAAGTTCGGAATTCGTCATTGTTTCCGATCTAGCCTTTTTGTCCAAAAAAGCTTGCTCAGTTACGCATTCAAAAATGTGGACCGTGCTGGATTGAAGTACGGTCCTATTCAGTGAGTAACCTGCCATGAGTACCTTTTGTATCCGGTAGGGGTCAAGAGAGGCGTTGAGGAAAACTCTGAGATACACCGCCCAACCCTACTTTCAACTCTTTTCTGCGTGCAGCGGCCTGTGGAGGATGTATGACATCTAATCCTTTTGGTGTGGCGGGAACCTGGTAGTAAGTAAGAATGCGTGAGCCAGGGGGAATGGGGCCAATTCAGGGGGGTGGGGGGTGTGTGAGCCACTTAACCTGTGGCAAAAGTTTGGGCCTTAGTGTCTGGTGTCTGGCCTTGTGAAGGAGACGCAGAGGAGCAAAAGGATTAGATGTCACAAGACCCCTGTGGACAGAGATGAGTGCTGTTGCAACGCATGTGTTGACCGTGGAGCAGCTTATCTACGAGGGAACACGTTAGAAACTGAACACGTATAAATAGCCATAGTTTTTCAAAGTGGACGAATTTTTAATTACAAAGAAGATTTGTACGTTCCCCGATGAGTACTTTCTGTTATTTGTCTAATTTGTTGAAAATAATGAAAAGATACTCTTTTCGGGTAATTATCGAGCAAAGTTCTTTTGAAGCGCGAGCTTTAACGATTTGTAATGAGGGACATAACTTCCATAAATGCAATAATTCAAAATTCATATGGCGTCATTAACTGGACTAGACTCACTTCACTCAACGGATGCTGAAATAACTTGCTTTGTTATGCTTGTTTATATGTGTTATTTCCATGTGTTTATTTCGAAAATGGCTCCGTTGAGGAAATCTGCAAAATAACGGGGTGAATTTCGCGAGTTTTCTCTTTTTTTCCAGGCGAACTGGTTCACCTCACCTTCCTCTCCTTCGAAAGTTGGGATTACTGTAGTCGGCACGAAGTAGTGCCTCAAAATGGCCCCTCCAACTACATACACGGCGCCGGAAACAATTTGCAATCGAAGTAGAACTTTAACGAACAACTTTATTGCAATATCGAGTAAACAATGCCGAATAAGAATCTCTCACAACATGGGGGCGTCATGACACAATCGAAATACACCACGATTATTGATCGAGACGTAGATCACGCCACCAAGTTTCGAAAATAAGAATAGAATACAACGACAGATCACATGGGCAAGATACAAAACACACCGAATGAAAGATGGAAGGGGATGGGATCATCAGTGGGAGAGAAATGACGAATGCACGAGACTTTACAATTACTAGTTGTGCTCTAATAAGGTTCTAAAAATGTGCAATGGATGTATGTATACGGCAGATAATGAAATAAAATAATGGATAACAAAAAGAGAGAATATATGGAGAGAAAATTGCAACACCCGGTACGCGCATATGACGCCAGAAAACAGGAAAATATGATTTTGACAAGGTCTCAATGGGAGTAATGTAAGCGAAAGCGCTATATAAGCACGCGGAAGAGTAAATTTCAAGAGTAATATTTATATTAATTATATGGAAGACGGTTTACGAGCCATCTACTCTGGAGAACTAAAGTGAAAGCGTTGTGATGAAAGTGATGATGTGTACGGAACAATTTGAAGCTGAATAGCAACTAAAAATTTTCATCAATATACATGCCTCGCTAGCCGGTGTACCTCAGATTCGGGCTTGACTGACTGTGGGAGGTCTGGGACTACTGGTAATGGATCTGCACGATAATCATAATGACTTTAGTTCCTGATGAGACAGAGGTACTCTTTCCATGGCAGCGTGTTGAAGGCAAAAAATTTGAAGGATATTTGGAAAACGTCATTCCACTGAGCACCAGCTTCTACCTGCAACTCACTAGGATACGGTAGAGATGATTAGAGATGATTATTTAGTGTAGGTTACCTTGTGAGAGGCTGAGCTTTGTGCTCAGTGGAATAACCCTCCAAACGTTGTCTATCATGAATAGTTGCTACAACTCATAAGTGCCGCTTTACAATTTGACCAGCTGGAGCACCGTATCAAATATTATATCAAAAAAACGAATTATTAATGCCGTAGGACGAGTGTCATCAATAGAACAAAAAGTGAGGAGGCCACTGTTGTTGATGACGTCATCTCTGTAAAATAACTTTACTGTTTAAGAGGTAACGGAAACATTTCCTCCCGAAAGCCCACTGACTACCACTACTGCTGGTATCAGATCTGATTTACCAGTACATATACTTACCACGATCTTCGGTTGGTAGTTGAACGAGCACGTTTTCTCGAGCGAATGAGCCCCATCCTAAGGCGTTACGAGCCTTCACCGTAACCTCATACGGTACTCCAGCTTGAAGGTACGGAAGCAGTGAAACACTGTGTTGCCACATATCATCGCCACTGTTGTCAGCTATAAAGAGGACCATTCGAAATGAATTTTGACCAATCCTCAAAACATCAATAATTTTCTAAAAATTTCCCAATTCTGAATTACTAGAATGGAAAATCAACTTAAAAAGTTGCCCACTTTTGCTTGCTCGAATGCTCTCGTATTTGTTCCAGTCGTCGGCTTTCTCGTGTCGATAGTAGATTCGATATTCGATCACGGGCTCGTAGGCTCGTACTGTCCACGAAAGATCGGATCCATCTAGTAGGACGGTTGGTGGACCAGGACGACCTTAAGCCAACAAGGTTAAGCTGGACTGTGAGATTGTAATGCTGAGGTGGCATATCAGTGCACAGAACACTGTCAAATGTCTCCTCGATTCAAAACCGTAACCCAAAATGTGGCGCAACCCAGAAAATACGCATTTTGTGATGGCCTTCGATTTTTCAATGCTCGTCGGATAAGAACCTTTTCGTGATATTTAGGAAACCTTCCCTGTAAATGAAAAAAATCAATAGTAATTCTAGAAAATAAATTTCACAGAGTTTTGTGACAGCTATTTATTCTCAATGAGATCATTTCCCCAACCCCCCCCCCTTTCCCCCTTCAGTTGCTCACGATAGCCACACGTTTCTATTGTGAATAGGTGTTGACATTAGGCGCGACATGTGCGTGCTAAATGCACGAACATGGCATGAAAAATTCTTTTGTATCTCCATAATGACCGTTTACACCTTGGGTGCGTGGTGCATTATTTATACTGGGTCTGACATGATGTTTAACAGATTTCAAATATGGAAAGGTACGAAATTGATCGCCGTTGGAACTTACCGCTCACGTGAATTACGGCGAATGCCGTGCCCAAATTGTTCGATATCCGGCACATGTAATCACCGAACGAGTCCTGAAAATCGTAATTTTCACTATTTAGCATTTATCATTACAAGTGTCATAATTACTGCATAACTAGGATTCAAATATCACCGCTATTATTGTACTCGTACCATTTTTTCAAACATCAAGGTAATAACTCTTTATAGAATATGGTTTCAGAAACCAGCTCGCTTATGCTAAAAAAACACCATGAGCGTATCGCAGACTATAGGCATTCGGGGTGAAACTCCAGTTCGGGGGGGCCACTCCATTGCTATCTTATCCGTAGTACTAGAGAGCAGTTCTTTGGGCTATCGAACACTACGGATAAGATAATAAGTGAACGACTCATTTCGAGCGTACTTTTGATAAGGACCGGTGGATGTCCTACATTCCACACTACCTGCCCACATCCCATCCACTTTTCTGCACAGGTGATCCACCCTGGAGCTCCTGCACCCTTAGCCCTTTGCGGAGGTGTCCTTTCTCCTGGTCCAGGACCGTTCCCTTGGGTCATGGCAGGCGGAAATGTGAAAACGTTTCAGGGTTTCTCACCCATTACACCAATATTTATCAGAAGTCTACTTTAAATGAGTCGATTACGTGTCGTGAGCCCTCTAATCCTTATCTTGAGTATTGGAGAAAAAATGGAGTGCCCCCCCCCCCGAACTGGAGTTTCACCGGCATTCGGCGCTGATCAGTCCTTTTTGGAACGCGCCAGGTATAGCGCTTCCATTCAAAATCGTATTGGTATTTGAATGCGAGTTGGCTTACACAATGACTTACGGGGCCTAGAGGTCAGCTTTATTCTGCTCGACACCAATTAATTTTGGCTGGAGGAGTAGAGAGCTTGGTTGCATTGAGCGACGTAGAACCCAGGGCTTGATCTATGAACCATGAGCGTAGTGAAGAAAAGGTTCAGGATAAGCGGCGCCGCTTGCCCTCCAAATTTCCGTCATTTACATTTCGCTTGACACTTCACATAAGTTACGAGTAATCAAAAACGTGCAAGCTCCTTAGTGAAGGAACGATAGAAGAGAGTTGAAATGAAGTAGTTACCTGAAGACACAAGCTATAGTTCATTGATGTGCATTACTGCGCTCGAAAATGAAAGCAAGAGTGATACTTGCTTGAACACGTGAACTAAGCAAATGAACTTGCTTAGAACCACGCTAAGCTGATGGCGTGGAAGCAGTTCGCGCAAGCACTGACGCCCTTCTCTCGACTGAGCCGCTCCTTGACCCCTCTCAATTTAACTATGCAGTTGGACTTGGGCTATTTTTAAAAAGCGTCGCGTCGCTAGCAGGAACCATCACCCATCTTAAGCTCAGTTTCATAAACACGATATCCCTGAGTTGGTAGCAGATTCCTATAGGAAGAGAAGTGCATTGCCTTCTACTTCTAGCAGCAGCATGAATTTCGGGAAAACACCTGTTCCAAGACAAAGATGACATTGAATGAAAGTCGCACGTATAGAGCATTCCCGAGCGATCGATAAACACTCATTTTTCTGTATTTTTGCATTGTAGCAGTCAACATTATACATACCTCGTTGATTCCGACCACTGTTAGAATAGCATTAGTGTGGTTGATACGACGTTGTGCATACTGAGCTGTATTGCGGAATCTCTCTTCGGAGAACTGAAAAGAACAAAGATGGAGGAACAGAAATGAAAATAGGTGGAAAAGTTACGAGAATTATTGGAAAAATTGTGGGCGCGAGGTGATCATGTATTTCTGAAGCTGGAAACACGGAACAGTTATAGGAACTTTTCTTCATCACGAATGAGAATAAACTGGCTCTCATGATGTTCTGTTCAGTCGGTTTTCTTTACTTCGTTATTTTGGACTCACTGACGAACTAGGCAGGCCAACAATTCGGAAAATTTCGATAAAAAAAGAGGGGCAAAACGAACGATTCTATTTCTCCGCGAATGTTTTTGTAAAGACAATTTTTTATTTTATAGGTTTGCTTTACATTTCTGGCAGGGCTAGGAATACCTATAATTGGTGGGTTGATTGCGACAGCCAACAAGGTACAATCGCTGGAGAGATGCCGCGCATAGGAGTTGCTTTGAACAGGGTAATGATTATTTCAGATCTTCCAATATTGTACTGCGTCAATTCAAGGAGATAATATGCTGAAAAAGCATCCTATGGAACTGAGTACAGAGCAAGATTTATGAAGTGTTCAGTGTCCCAGCTTCCTGGCTGTATTACGCAACCGATTAAGTTCTCTAAAACCTTAGAAGGGATTAACCGATCCCCTTCTCAGAAAAATCTCAGCGTGGGGACCATATAGGTGATTTTTGGCTGTGTTTCAAATTTACGATTTTCAAAGGAGCTCGTGATAGTGGATATAGGAAACATTTTTTGGGATTGAACAAATTCTTCTCACAACACACGCTGCAAAAATGCTGAAAATGGAAGGAAAAGTGGTGTAGAAATTGTAGTTCCAGAAGTTGTATATTTTTGCCGATCCCCTCGACAGCAGTCGAGCAGGATTTTCGGGTGCGGGTTGAAGTGTATCAAGTGATAGTCGGTTATCGATATGATCATCATCGATCGTTGCGGAGGAAGGGGATGGTTTGTAAGGGTAGCGCCCTACAGGAACAGGAAGAAGGTGCCGATCAATTTCAAATTTTCCATGGCGTGAATATTTACCTGGCAACTTCTCCCCCGTTACTGAAACATTTTTAAGGACTCTCAACTAGGGTGGTCCAAAGGCACGCTTGGAAAAATTAAACAAAAAAACTTACGTTAATTTTATATCCGTTGAAGAACCATTCGGCTTGAGGTGAGGGCGTGCCATCGTATGCGCAGGAAATGTTCACATCGGCGTTCTTCTTGACCGGTACGAAAGAATGTTCGGTTTTCACCCAGGGAGCTTCTGGAATAGCAGAGGGTCAACATGGTGGTACCCACAACCAGCTGACGTGCTCCCTTTCAGTGCACCCATGTACCGATTTAAACCGCTACTCGGATACATCATCTAAGTTAGTGCAAATCTCAGCTAGCTGCTATGCGTGCGATACGAATAGGCTGAAACATAAGAAAAACTGGCAATTTGGGTTAACTCAAAATAAAGAGAAAAAGAGGGAAAACTCAGGAAAACACTTGCTAAACTACGCTAATTCAAATATTTGTTGAACGAACGGGTTCAAAATGTTCACCCCGGCAATGGTGGATTGGGTCAGCTAGGCTCATGAAGTCAATTTTTCAAAGTAATTGTGTCATTATAAGCCGCCCACTGTGAGTAGCACAAGAGAGTTTTTAGATAATTCATTTTTGTATCGCAATAATAAGGTTTGGAGGAAGTGGTGTAGCGGCAAGTGGCGCTGCTTACCACACGCCCGCGGGTTCAAATCCTGGGCTGTACGTTTTCTAGGTGTAGTAGGCCTTCCATTCCTACGGAGCTGTGTAATTCATGCCAGACTTGTTTGTAGGATAAGAGCACTGGAGTTCTTCTTAGGTTAGTTCCCAAATTTGAAGCCGAATCTTATTTGAAAGGCTTCTACGATTCTGAATGATGGTGGAATGCGTGGCGTATTCCAAAAGGGATCGATCAAAGCTGAAATGTTTTACTCCTCTTTCTTTTTTTTAGTGAAGAGTCATTAAGTCATCTTCACCCCACGTTTCCTCAAACCTCTTAATTATCGTGAGCTAGGATGCCCTTCACTTCTAGTCATTGAACAGCCGAAAACAGAGAAAGCTGGACTGTGGAAGACCGACTAGCGCTCCAACCAGTAACTCTTGGCCGAAAGGGAGTTGTTTTCGGTGAGTAATGTGTAGATCTGCACCCATACCGTATACGGGCTTGTCTGTTATGGTTCTTGAACGGAATGCGGGCTACTGTAGCTGCTCCATTACTAAACAAATCGCAGTAAATCACAACATGGTTCTTCAGTTTCACTGTCCGAAATGTGCGCTCTTATTTACAAACACGGGTCTGGAACAATACGGATTGTGTTGGAACTAAATATTTACGTTGAGTGTATCAGGCGAAATACATTTTTTAGATCCCCTTGTGTAGGGTCCAACTTCTCCCTGTGTTCCTGATAACACTCAATTTGTCCCTACATTTTTTAGGACATCCAAGGAGTTACTGAGAGAACATGTACTTCCAAAAATTGCGGGGCAGTTTCGACAGTGCAAATTAGAGAAAGGATGCTCTCGACTCGACAGATCTTTTTGAGGTTATCGTCACCGTCGTCTAAGGCGTAGGCAATTAACCCCTACGACGGTGGCTGGAGAAGGTCAACCTTGGGCTCTCAACGCCCATCGCGCTGGGTTTATTTCAGCTATTTATGGATGATGCAGCTGCATGTGTGATCGGCATTGTTTCCGCTAGGGCAACAACGTTGTCCTCGACGTTTTCAATTCATATAACCATCACCCAACGCTCCTCTTCCCCCCCCCCCTCACCCTCCGCCTTCGCAACTACCAATTGCCGCGCGATAGGCGCAACGACAACATGACAGTGACGCGACAGCAGCTGGCTGAGATCGTGTCCATTGGTGTACCACCCGTCTTCGCGCCAAAACCCCATATTTACTCAACCACAACAATGCTCGTAATTGTCACTCTACGATCAGCGATAATGAGTAGACAGAATGAGCTCAGAAGAGGATTAGCTGATGTAAGTTATGAAGCATTAGGTTGAAGGTTAAGCAAGGTGAAATAAAGAGGAGGAACAGCACAACACATGCACAAATACGACATCATGCTTGAACTCACCGTGATTCGCCGCATCCTCACGCTCTGCAATAAACCGTTCAAATCAACAGAAACACGTCAATAGAAAACACATGCTCGATTTCGCAAGAAAACGGACTCTTCAATGAACATGAGGGCAAATTTTCTCTAGGGGGAAGCTTTAAGCAGCTAGGGTTGTTTCTGCAATCTGTATATAGCACTTGAGGGCCCAGAAATCAAAAGCGCTAAATTAGCTTGATTTAGTAAAGTCGATTAAAATATTGCGGATCAACGTGTTTTGTGATGTCTCGTCATACCTTGGTCTTGGTTCATCACATAACTGATGACCCACTCATAATTTGATGAGTAGTAAACGTGTTGATTTCCGAATCCGAAAGGTTTGCGTAGTTTTTTCGAAGGTGAAATAAGGTGGTCAAAACGAAGATACGATCCTCGTCCGTGCGGCTTCGTGGTGCACCATGTGCATCACGTGGTCCACAATGGGTTAAAGGAAATGGTGACAACCTTAGAATTGAGGCCTTTCACCTTACCAGGAAAGTCTTTCAGGACATGGAGCGCTTACTCAAAACGCTTTTTCGCATGTCATAGAGACACCGGTAGGGAGCATCAATTGCAAACCTTTTTTTTTCTGAGCGGCTCTGGAAATGCCGAAAAACGTGTGGAAACCAGGGTTTGTGGTTCGATCCCCACTAAAGACATTGTTGGATTTCTCAGATCTTCCACTTTCTTGTGATCATATTTGTCTAAACTTATTCGGTGAACAAAAAGCTCCCAATACGCAACTAGCCAAGAAAAAACACTGTAGAGTTTATTAAAAAATGTAAGTGTTTCACTTTCTAAGAAGAGTTTTCTACCCTTTTTCTGGCAATCCTAGGACCGCTCGGAAAAAAAAAGATTATCGGTTTTATGCTTCACGCACGTAGCCCTGTACCATGGGATAACCCGTTTTTGAAAAGCGCTTCAATAGACTAATAGACTTAATAGACTTTCCTGGTTAGCTGACAGGACTGGATTTCTTAGTCTTTATCACATCTGAAGCGCTGCCAAAAATGGTACAAATTTTGTTTTTACTGAAATTCTGGCTTTGCTGACCTTAAAACTGCACGAGCGCTTTTTCAAACCGCAGAACCGCTTGCGAGATTCGCTGGTTACAAAACTATTATGCAGGAGTACTGCGTTAGTACTTTTCTTATAATGCCTCCAAATACGATCCTAGCTCTCAGTGCATATTGAAAACTGGTCCATGTATGATCAGTTCCGATTTTTTGCTCCGAATTCCGTTCTTTGCAGCCTGCTGTCGAAAATTTGCAGATGGTAACGTCCTTGGATATATGTATTCAAAGATTTTTCGCGCTCGCTTTTCGGGACACTTATGAAACACATTCCCAGATTTCAGGCTCAACTATTGGATATTCCAATTTCTCTTTTTATTCTTGTAAAAAGTCTTTTGAAATTTTTGTTTCGGTTTTCGATTTACGAAGCTCGTCTACACACGTCGTGAAAAGCAGCTTTAGCTAGTTTATCACACGTGTAATGTGAAACTAAATGGCTACAGATTTGTACTAATGACTGATTGTAACTTAAATTGTTAATGAGTAAGCTATTCATCACACGTTGTAAACATGACTATTTTTTTTAATGAGGTGTAATTTTTGTGAAGAAAGAACTGCACTCGTTGTGTGTGTGTGTTGCACAGCAAAAAAATGGCACTCAAAAAGAAACAACTGGGGTGAAACATTTCTAACATGCGTAACTGGACAAAGGGTAGAAGCAATCGCTAATGAGAAGACATCTGAATGGTGTGTCAATAGGTTCGCTTACCGTTTACTTGTATTTTCAACGTGCCAGAATCACTGCCGGCAGCATTGTTCGCTGTGCATTCATATTCGCCCGAATGCGATTTTTTGGCTTTCGAAATCACCAGATGCTGACCACGAATTGAGATATCCGATGGCATTTTTCCGTCCTAAATTCAAATTGGCCTCATTGCGGTCATTAAGTATGAGAATCGATGTCGGACTTGGTGCCACCACCACCGTGAGAGTCGGCGACGATGCGGCGCCATACGACACCCTAGGGCGCCAACCGCTCACGCCAATTATACGCTAATAAGGGTGATTGGCCTAATCTCTGGGTCGGGATTATCATCCGGACCATGAGAAATGATTGGCCGTGATTAGCCGGCTGACTCATTACGATGGCGCCGTACAAGTAAAAACACACCAGTTGCTGTTGATCGTGGAATGAGGTGTGGAAATGAGTTAATGCTCACCTTACGAGACCATTTGATTGTCGGAGTTGGATTACCCTTGGCCAAGCATCGCACAACCACCTGCTCGTCGCCAACTGACAACAGGTATTCCGGCTCATCCGGTGAAATGACGACAGTCGGTGGAGCTGAACATGTACGATAATAAATCATCTTGTCATCTTGTCCTATGCGCTCATGTACTTGTCCCTGTGACGTTTTTCCCTTGAGATGAAACATGGGGGCCTGAGCTTTACTACATGTTTTGGTGGGTTAGATTGCCATACGTTCTGGACACTATTAGGGTTTTTCGCGGCGTACGCATCGAACGGCTGACGGTTTTTTGTTGAACTGTACTTCAGTGGGCGCTGTGGTAACGCGGGATCGCTTTACGAGCACCATGGCGATGGCAAAGCTTCTCAACAAGGAAAAAACCACGACATATGGTCGAGTGAAACACGAGAAATAGGCTCGAAGGAGAAGCCGCAAAAAGCCTACACGACTCATGAGACGATCTTACGGCATCAGTTGCAGAGTGAGCAGGGCCTTGCCCCTCATCCTGATTGCAAGAAAATTTTCAAAAATGCCTGAAAAGGTTTCCCGACGTTCAGAATAGGCGTGAAGGGCGTGCAGGGCGTTTCGGAGATGCAAATGAGGTTCGACGTTAAATTTAACGTCGCGTAATTAAACGGCCATCGTATCACTCGATGAGTGCATATTGCGGTGGCGGCGCCGTTCACTGATCGAAAGCTGGCAATAACGAGCGCATGTTCGGTTCCTCTGCATGATGTATAGCCATGGAACCGAAAAGATAACAAGCAGATGATCCCGAATTCCAAGGATTCACTGCTGACATCGACGATCGGGCTGACGCTCGGCTGCAATGACCGGCCGATGCCGATTGCGTAATGATTAATGAGTTATAAGCGGCCACATTGATGAGGGTCTTAGATAAGTAAATCATGCGATCCAGAACGATATCACATGCATACACAACTGAACGACTTATTTATACGAGTACAAGGGGGGGGGGCAAAAAGGGTTTCCTCTGTCGACGATTAAAGCTGAATTGACCCCATTTTGATACCATTTTGATGAGCTCAACCTTTATGCTTCCAAAACTTGAAGTGCGACTTCAGATCTACTCATCTCATTTCATTCAGGAGCCTTGTACATGGCTGAATCGAGTTCAACGGGTTCCTTGACAGATCGTGATATATTCCCTTCAAAAAACGAGAAAGCGTCGGGTGCAGACCATACACCACAAGTGACGACGGCCTCCACAAAATGTAAATGTTTTCTGCCAATGAAATGATTAGCCTGTTGCAGTTGTATTCTATCAGTTGTCACTAATTACAACTATCATTTACCAAAAATCAGCTATCACTATGAACCACTACTAACCAGATTTACTTGGAGGCCGTCGTCACTTGTGGTGTATGGTCTGCACCCGACGCTCTTCTCGTTTTTTGAAAAGGAATGTACGTACGATGCCGTCTGGGATGCCGTTCGGCACGGTTCTTGCACAGCTACTGAGCTGTCCATCAGTGAATTGTTTGAGAGTTCAGGTAGCAGCTTCAGGCTAGATGGTTACGGTAGACCTCTCAAACTCGACAACGTGAGGGCAGCGCAAAAGGGCTTGCTTCTACTTAAGGAGGGGCAGTTCGCTGATATTTTGCAGCGAGACTTCCATCTACAGCGGCACGAAAGTCTACTGATGTGCGCCATTAGTAAGTCTATTTTTTGCTCCCCCCCCCACCCATACACTCCATCCCTGCCCCTCTAGATGAGCTGAATGAGGTAAAAGAAGCGCTTACAGTGGACGATTATTTTGTAGACGATTTCCTGTTCCGGTTCCGATACAGCACATACATAGTCACTCATGTCCATGGGTTCCACGTCAAGAATTGTGAGCGTTGAATTCTGGAAACCAATTCAGGATTAACTCAATCATCCAATACTGCTCATATTGCAAACGCCTGTCACTCACCGATCCGTCTTTGATGACCTGCATACGTTCGTCCTCGGCAAGGTTCTCCTCGTCGATGAAGAGAGGGCTCTCCTTCCGTCGCCAGATGATCGACTCCGAGCCGAGATCCTGTACGTAACATGGCAACTCCAACTGCTCACCCTCATTCACCTGCAAGTAAGTGCGACAATCAATGAGCCGTGAAGAGTTCAGGTTGAATTTAGTCACCTACCGTAATCGTTCTGCCCTTTGTGACAATTTTCTGGCTCTGTGCCAGGTGTATGAGAGCGATTGTAGTCAGCAACCACCTCATTCTATAAGACGTTGCTGTTCGTTTGTCCCGTGCGTTCGCAACCTGTGAATTGACTTGTAGATGCTAGATGAGCCAACACATCTCATAACAACATCAGAAGGATCAATAGCGGTGTTGGCGATAGGCCAAGTGTACGCGAAGGATTTCAGAATTGTCGCGCGGTAATCCTCTATTTGACGCGCGTTAAAGATGCGTATTCGGGTCAATAAACAATAAGAATACAGAAGATGAACCGACATTCGATCACAGAATTCTCACAATGAGGTGATTCGAGCCGGATGAGATGAAATGTGCACAATTTTTCTTCGTAATTTTTCGGCAACTCTCTTAAATCTCACCGACTACAATGCAACGTTGGCGATAGCCCTCGTACGAAACAAAAAAGTGCATCTCGCGATAAGAATGATGACCCCCAGGGAAATGTTCTCGACCATTCGATTTTCAAGCTCACTGGATCGACGCAATTTTTTTCTGAATTTGAACAGGAAATTGAACTTCAAAAGTAGGGTTCAGTAGAAATATTTCACCAGTTAACCCTGCGACGGAGCGGGATTAACGCTAGGGAAAAGGAGTAGAAGGAGAGCAAGCTTAATAATGAACTTCCCACCAGGAATGTGCTACCGAAATAACGACTCAGCCCTTTGAACCTAAAGGTGGTAGATGTGACAAAATAAGGAGTCATTAAGGCACGGATAGTGAAAGCTGCGAAGAACGAGGCAGTAAGCAGATGAAAAGAGTACGGTATAAAATAATTTAGCCAAAAAACTGGTGAAAATATGAGGCGATAAGGGGCGAAAATATGAAGGAATTGCAATATATAGATAAGTTTGATGCACAGCAGAGTGTCCTACGAAAGCGGTAAGCTAATAGGTCTGCAAAGTAATGATGTCATAATAGACAGAGAGCTGGAGCTGAAGCTCCCTACAAGCTTCACGATACAGTACGTATGAGACATGGGAAAAAATTAAGGCTTCACAGTACATTACAGAGAAATGTTCTGTAAAATTGCGCGAAAAAACCGGTCCACTTCAATAAAAGAAAGAGGCATTTTTTGGAAGGGCTGATGAGTTTAATCGACTCTCGACTCAGGGCAAATGGAAAAGAGCGCGTTAAGTGACTTTGAGGGGCATCTGAGTGGTAGAAAAGGTCAGTGACAGTAGTCGAAAGTGTTTCATGAAATTGTAATTATATCAAGGGCGGCGCTACCGGTGAGCAAATACAAGCATCAAATGGACACACAACGTTATCTTGAGTCCGTCTGGTTTTATCGTTCTGAAGAGCACCCGAACACTAGCCGAGCTTTTGGCGCTGGTCGTAGTCCGGGGCGGAGGTTCGTAGTCATCTAGGGGAGATGTGTGGTTTATGGACCGTGTCAGTGATGCGCATATGCTACTGCATGATCCTCACACACCCACCCGTCTCGTATGTGGGGCCGTTTATACGATGGTCTCGAATTTCGTCGGACAAACGCCAGTCGAGCAAAAAAACAGCTGGACTGAAAGCAAAGATCGGCGCTTTTGGAAGTGCTGAATTTTGTGCAGAAGAAAGCCGATCAGTTGGAGAGTTGTTGAGGGAAATGATGCTGCCCGTATGACGAAAGACGAGCACTGCCGGCGTCTAAAGGTGGCAGTTTAGAGGTTTTTCTATTGTTACATAGCGGCTGAGAAAGCATGTGCTTCAGTCAGCATTTTGCAGCCATTACGCAGTGTCCTCTGCTTTCCTTCTCTCTGACTCGAGCCGAACCGAGGGCCAGCCCTGTCGCACCGACCTAAAAAATTCGCTCGTCACAGCCCCTAGTTGAGAAAAAACCTGGCAGATGCGTATGTCTATGATGATTAGCATTGACAGTATCGAATAATTGAGGAAGGGTTGATCGTTCGGAATGAATCACGAGCTCGCGTCATCTCCGACTCCGAACCACATTCAAATGTCAATCAGCTGATTGTCGCTGCAAGTTGATGAAGCCTTTGCAGACGACCAAAAGCTCTTCTAGTTGGTATGCTGCCCAACTATTAGTATGGGTAAGTGAATAAGAAGAGGTTGAAAAGTTTGATTGACGGCGAAAGAGTGATGATTCCGGAAGAGCGATGGCGTCCGATACGAGCAACTGCGCCCCCCCCCCCTCTGGTGCTGCTCGCCCTCCGATCAGCTCCATCTCGTCCAGAGTTAATCGAGGCAAAAACAGAAAGAGCGAGTAGTGCGGGAATCACCCCGAATTTCCTGCATAACGTTGCAGAATCGAATAAGCAATAGACTGGTCGTTGCGCTGATTGCGAAAACAAGCGGATATAGGAGCATGACCTTAGCATCGTAATTGGCGACGAGCTGGAGGAGCTCGTCGTCGCTTGAGGACCTGAGCATGGCATCATGAAAGATTCATTTCGTAGCCGTCCGCGAAAAGAGATTCTCACCTAAGTTGTACCGTCACGAACATATTGGAAGACTTTGGGGGGTACATATGCTAGTAGAGAATATAGAATCAAGTAGATGAAAGGTTACTTGAGGTTTAGCAGCAAAAACAGTGAAAGTGATGAGAATTTAGAGCTCATTTCGTGGATTCTATTGGCAATACTGGATGGAGCAGCCCCAAGCATCTCATGACAAAAGCGTTTCGTTAAATGATTTACTTTTAATGAAGCTAGCTGTTGTTTCAACAAGAGTTTCGTGTTGAGAGTCAGAGTGAGAGAAAACAGAGGATGAGAGAGAGGCGAGCGGACGCTTCAGCAAAACCTCGCAACCACCGAAAAGGGCAGTATGGGTACGATCGAGCGCATATGTATTTGTGAAAGTTCACATCATCTTCCAATGTTGGTTCGTGGTTATGGTCTGGCGGTAGCGAGGCCAATACCAGGAGATCCTTACTAGTACATTTATGGTACTTAGAGGTAAATAATGTCAAGCATATAGGGCAAAATGATGTTGGGGTGACCTCGAAATCGTCGTCACCGTGCGGCTCGTTCTCCATCTCATGCCGCCCCTCATTCTCGAAAGCGCAAATAAAACGCTCTTCAGTGGCTCGATCAGCGTCGCCGTAGACGATGTGTCGGGGCTACAAGTGGTATTCAGCGATGGTGCTAGTGGACGCCGACACATAGCGCGTAGCGAGGTGGGCCCACGAAAGTGGTGATGGTGATGGTCGAAGAAGTGAGATGCGAGTCGGTATTTGGCCAGCCATGACGGCGACCACCGTTTACGATCAACCCCGATTGCCACTTACAATGTCTACTATGGTCAATAGGAGACACGTAATAAGTGCAGGCCACTCCACGGTAAATACACTGAAATCATCGCCCTATCGCCAACCTCTGGAATTCTGTGGGAATTCCCGTGTGAACTCCATCAAATGGGCCCCTTTTTATACGAACAGAATGATGAATTCTCATCAGAGGGACGTAGAACGGTATGTGAACGAACGAACGAGTCGAGAGGGTTATGACTTTACATTTACTATAAGAAAGGAGCCAGATTTAACTTGTTATGCGATAGAGAACGCATTCATTAGAGGTACTGTAGTTTTTTAGATTGACTGCACCATATGGTTCATTCTCGTGAGTCATGATAGAGTTACACTTTAGAAGAGAGTGAAGCTTCGTTTTAAAGAGCTTTCAAGCGACTGAAGATGAAACGAAGCCGCGCTGGAATACGTTGCTACGAGCCAAGGGGTGAAAAAGTAACGGGTTGAAATGAAAGGGATGATTGACGATTGAATTTAAAGGAATCACCAGAGCTTGCATTTTCAGAGTACTGCAAAAATGTGCGCCCTTATGCCTATGTGCTGAAAGGCGCTAAGAGGAATGAATAATTTTGAAAAAGAATCGAACAGCTAACCAAATGGTAAGTAGGGGTTTTGAAAGCTCTTACTGTGTTTGCCTATTGGCAATTTCTAGGGGGTTTTAGCGAGAAAGAAGAAATAAAAAACAAGTGTGAAAATGTTTGTCTTCAAAAAAGAAATCTGGACTTTCAAAACACAGGAACAAAGAAAATCAGGAGCATAATAGTAGTAGTTTGAAATACCAAGGTAGGATCGAGCAGGGTAATGAGAGCGATGAGCGTTCACACACTTGATGTACTGGTAAAGTGCTGTTACTGCTGGTCAGAACCGCGTTCCGAGAGCAGCGCCGACGTGGGCGTGGTCAACGGAAGAGGTGGAGGTGTAGGAGGGGCTGCAGGAGGAGGACGAGGAACAGGCAGAGGGTAGGAGGAGACAAATTAGCTGTTCACCTGCCAGTGCAATCTCGTAGATGTCTGAGAACGAAAAATTGATAAAGGATGACGTCATTTTCTTCGAACACTGGCTACGGTCTCCCTCAAATGTGGAAAACCAAGGGTCATAGGAAACTATCCTCTCAAGGGGCCGTAGCCTTCTTTGAGCCTAAATATGACTTAGCAACAATGCCAGGAGAAAAGGCTGCACTCTGCCGTCTTACTGTAGCCGTCCTACTTGATATGTGAGCGTGAGGTGTGGGCAGGTTGTGGAAGCGAATAACCAAGTGCGTCGAGCTTTACGTGAAATTCTATCGCTATTTGTGGGGCTGTGGTCGACGTGATGGACGGCGCCCGCGCCAGCCGATGAGGGCTAATAGAGCCGTTCTGAACTTACCCGTTTTTCACGCCTACCTGAACTTGAAATAATTCTGTTTACGGGAGAGTGCAAAGCTTATCGATCACCTTTCAGAAAGAGGAAATCCGTGCTGGGAGTGATATGGCATGAGAACTTGCGTGCAGAGAATGGAATATGACCGATGACGATGAGGCCTTATCAAGATGAAGCAGCTGACCTGAGGCAGCTCACTGAGGGCAGACAGAAGCTGACTGACGCAACTGATGACAATGACGCTCCAGCAGAGCAATTATATAAGAGCCAAAATGTTTCTAAGGGTTAATAGTCATCATATGAATAAGCGATGTTAGCTGTACTACACTGTGATAAGCGAACAATATTATGATTATTTGCCACTGTGAGTCATCCCCATGATAGCTGTAAAATGCATGAGTAAACAGCTTTCTTTTCAGAACTCAACCGTCATGGCCGATAATAAATTGAAGCGTAGCGAGCGATAAGAAAACCGCACAACGGTGAGGTTGAAGACGTTGTTGAATTTGTATCATCGCGAACGCCTGGACGCGCTTCCAACATAAGCATTGGTGGATTAAGCGGCAGACATAGTTGCAGCGGCGTTCCTGGCACAGATCGGTTCTGAACTGCCATCCCTAAACGGCATTATGATGAGGTAAGATTGTGATGAGGTCTCAGGGAACTTCGTGCCACCCAAACTCAGAAGCATATGGGAAGTGCAATTCCAGGGGACAAGTAAACATTGCCGGTTCGAGAAAGTCAAGCTTTAAAGTTCGTAAACTTGACCGTTAACTACATAGTCTACCTGAGTACCTTAGGCCCTAAGAGCGAACACGCTATACGGTAGTTAATAATGGACAGGCATATCTTAGAGAGAAAAGCCCGGAATGAACCTATATCCCGGACAATACTGACACGATTAGCACAATAAATCACGCTGGGCATGAGCAGCTTGCCAGCGCGACCCTCGCACACACACATACACCAACAGCTTTGCTGAGACAAATGACCTTGGAGGGTTGAGGTCGAGAAAAATGCGCAAAGCATCCGAAATCAGATTAAACAGACTTAACCCCAAAAGCGTGCGACAAGTGGCTGGAAGTGGAGCCGAAAGGACATAAATTAAGATATTGCGCAGGATAGAGTGATAGTGACACACGCCGGGCCTGCAGGTGGCCCTCTCGGTCTTTCTGTTCAATGATGAGTCAATGTCCCCTAGTCTGGTTGTGGAGGCTAGAATGGCTGTGTGGAGAGTTGCCCTTTAACCGGAATTTCGGCGAAACATTAGAGTCATGAACACATAGAGAAATATGGGCATGGTCTTTGGCATCGATATCTGCATCGGATAGACAGTCAGTTGTTCAACTCCGAGGGAACCTCTTCGACTTTGACCATTTGTGCCGAGATTATATTCTAGCCCTTGCTTTCGATGGCGCATAAGAAAGAGAACTAGAAGCTGATCTCCAAAAAAGGTATACCGAAGTTTAGAAAAAAAAAACGCCTGCCCATTGCTTCCGAAAGTAGAGGGCCAACAATTGTCCACTGTTCTGACTCTACCAAGGGCAGGAAGCCGACATCCAGGCTCAAAAGCCGTGCGATGCTGAAGAAATCAGAGGAACAGTGTCGTCGCGAGGTCGTTCGGAATAAATACTAGGTGAGGGTAAGCTCAAGCTGAGAAAATCATCAAAATTGCCCAACGCAGTAGCCTGAATGCAGTAGCTCAAAATCTCCTCTGGACCAAGTCCCTTGGGTCCTCTTAAGGCGGACGAACTTACTACTTCTCACGAAAGTCTCGCCCTTGACCATTCTTGGACAAGTGCCAGCACAGCCTATGTAACAGCACGTGACACTGGGGAAATAGCTACTTGAATATACGTGAATGTACATCCAAAATTTGCAGCATAACGGATTCCCATGGCCAGCTGGTATTGAAGGTCGGCAAATGAATAAAGCAGTCATGGATGAGGCTGAACAGAGCGCAACGCAACAGGTGTATGGGTAACGGCGCGCATCATTGTTGCGCAATCCGTAAACGAACTATAGCTAATGATCCAGAAAATCTACATTGTGAATGAGGTGCCGACGCTCCCCCAACTACCATAAAAATGAATAAATTCGAAATTCGCGCCAGGACTCGGTTGAATGGTGATTGAGGTTTAGGTAATAGCGCTCGTTAAAAGGCCCAGACGTGAAGTGTGCTGGCCTTCAGCACCAAGAAAAACTGAGCAGTGAATTTACGAACGAGTCGGAAATACCGGCGTGGGAAGCTGTCCCTGGCACTCTCGAGGAGGCATCTGATTGAGCGACGAGGCGCCGACTGAAAGTTATATTGTTATAAGTCAAAGTAATGGATAATTTCAGTGGTGAGGCGAAGATTTGTTGCGTCGGCCAGAAGCAGCACAAGGTGATTGGCGTTGAGCCGCCCTAGCGATAGCAATAAAATCAAAACAATGGGAATCGGTGAAGAGCCACTGGCCGTACCACATCGCCCACCGTTGAGCACAACCCGCTTCAAACTGTGGCGGAACATGACTGAAGAGGGCTTAGTGAATGCTTTGGAAAATTATCGTACTTTTTAGGCAATGTGCCGTCGAGCTGAGTCCATGGCAACGCTGCGGTGCACTTGAAAACGACGACGGGCTAATTTAGAATCGCATCAAAAATGAATTATGAAAGCGATTCACATAACCACAGTATAATCTATACCCCATCTATGCACGGCACTACCCTTTTTTGTCCAAAATCTGAATATCTTATTCTTTCTACATATTGTTGTTGGCGCAATGTGCCTCCGGGGGGCCAGTCTATCGGAGGCCGGTAGAACTAAGCCTAACGCAGAGGGACGAATTCCGGAGCGAATGAAAATTGCTTACGCAGCTCGGATTCCCTCTTCTCCTCCAAGCTTAGTCCCAAAACTGAAAAATCCCGTGAATCCTCTGCAATGTTACGGGCTATCCCCCCCTCTCCCCGAGGCCACATTGCGCCTTGCTGTTTACTAACATGCTGCAATCTATCGAAGTAAGCACCCAGCATTCTGTTTCAAAAACAAGCCTGAGATAGCCACTCTTGGGATGCGCCATGCATCCGCCTTCCAGGCAAAAGGGGTACCCTTCAAACTTGCGACCAATCCTCTCCCGCTCTTGTTGTTTATCAGACAGCTTAGGGTTCGGAATTAAAGGTGAAGGTCGTTCAAGTCATAAAGCACGTACTCGAGTCATCCATAGGCAATAGCTTGG
>MU868354.1:386151-400236 GCA_036418205.1 Ostertagia ostertagi
AGGTACCTGCTCTCAGTGCCTGTCCGAGCTAAGGGAAACATGTGAATCTTCATGGAGGGCGAATCAGTGATCATTTCAACGAATCATTTGTGAAGTCATCCTTCTCATCCTGTGAGCAGGTTCTAAATATACGTTGCAGTTGCCTTCATAACCGCGTAGTATATCATTCATGGTTCTGGTCCTGCACTAGGAACTTCATGGTCAGTGGTACTCATTGTTGTGGAGATCTACACCACTATTTCCTTTCCACAGCAGGCAGAGCTCACTAAACGAAGTTTGTTTGGTACCAGTAACTGTGGGAATTTCGAAGAACTGCACCCTGTAACTCAAAACTCCTCAACTGTAACGGACCCTGACTGAACCCATTGGGTATCGATGGTACTATGTATATCTACCACCACAACTTGCGAGACTTTCTTTGGGCTATTGACGCTACCAAAAAAGCCGATTTTTTCAAAAACATTGGCGTCATAGCCGATTTTTCAAAACATTGCGTCATACAAAATATTAAACTGGTAGTTTGCCATTGGCTGAGCACGGATCGACTCCTATTAAGTTAATAAGGATTTGTACCAAGAGGACTCAAAGGTTGAGCTATAGATAAAACAAAAACAGGATCCAAAAGGAATTAGGTTCGAGCTTAGATTCCCTCGGTTCTGATCCTATGGCTTTAATAAGTCTTCATCTCCTGCTATGCAGGCAACATAGCACCATCGAAATTCAATTCAAACGCTCCTTTTCAAAAAACAGCTGTTTTGGTGGAACAATGTAATATTTGTATATGTCGATCCATAGAAACCGACGTATAATGAAGTTTCTAAAGAAATCTTGGGAAGAAGTGGATTTTCCGCGTCGTAAAGTAGGGCGAGCAACTAAGTTAGACTTACTGAATCACTGAGGCAAAAAAATGAGTCAGCGTACTACATATGCGTACTATCTAGCTAGAGTACTGCGATACTGCGTAAGCCTGACGATGCTGCTAAGCACAAAAATATTGCAAAGAACGTTTCACAAGAATGCTGGGTTGTGAACAAAACTTTCGCCCCAGGCGGGACTAGAACCCGCACCTCTCGCTTTCCGGGCAAGTGCGCTACCAGTTACGCTACCGGGGCACCATTTCATTCCAACTCAGCTTTTCATGGAAACATTCGCAACGCGAACTGCGGCGTTAAAACAGCAGTTAACAAACAAAACAAGTCAAAATCCATTGCAAAGAACGTTTTTAAGAGCTGATATATGGAAAATTTCTTGCGTATTGTTCACGTGCTTCGCCCTCCATGAAGATTCACACGTTTCCCTTATCTCGGACAGGCACTGAGAGCAGGTACCTTCAGGAAAAGGTCCAAAAGGCTTGGAAGTTAATCTGTCGCTCTGCTTGAAAATACCGCAGTTCTAGGAGCTTGCTATCTGCAAATGGAGAAAATCTCTTGCGGTTACATCAGAGTACAGAAAAGCCTACTGTATTGCATTATTATATGCATACATATTGAATGGCAATATGTAGCTTTAATAAAATGATAATAAAGGAGCACCACTAAATCATTTCACAGTGGATGCCAGGACAAGTTCATAGATAAAGAGCTGCATAGTTTAGCTGTATAGACAAACAGAGAAGATGAATGATAGGACGGACGGCTTGGAAAAATAGAAAGTATTAGTAAGCTAAAATTGTAAAGCCACTGTGAGAGCTGTAAGGGGATGAACGATTTCGGTTTCGATGTTACCTTCAACTCACAAAGGGCCTTGTAGACACTGAGGTTTCAAAGAATCCCTTAATGATTTGTTTGACCACAAGCTAATGCCTATATGCAGCATAAGACCGACAAATTTGCCCTATAACTCTAATAGAGCCGAGTTCAGTTGTGAGGAGTCTTAATTCTGAAGGCCCTTGACGACGAAGATAGGAAAGGGTAGCAAATAGCATAAGATAAGGACCTGTTTTTATAAGGTTGCCATTCTGCTGGCATAATTCGTTCCACAGAAGGATCTTTACGGATATGTCGATTACCATGAGAATCCCGGAACATCTAGTACCTTAATCACGAGAGGCGCACGTCTTCTTTGTTCACCCACCTCCCTTACATCAACGAAAGCAACTGAGGTAAGCAAACAACAACAAATCAGCAAAAAATAAAACAACGCACAAATTATACTGGTACTGCGCACTTTGCCCAACTAACCCATCCAAGCAGACTTGTCCATGGGGTTTCAGGGCGTTTCGAACTTGTGCGAGCCAAACCTGGCAAAGCTGAACTCCTCGGAATGCTGGGTGTCTCAGGCTGCGGGGCCTACTCCGAGGAAGGTTCACAATTTTGCACAAGGCACTTTATATGGCAAACAATTGCACATACATATGCTTTCCATTCGTTGAGCAATTTCAGTCTGCCATTCATATGGAATTTATAGACAGCTTTGAAAAAGTCGGCTATTCAAAATCCGGTCTGATGCAATGAAGCGCTCCAAAGAGAGCACTCTGATGGGTGTTTGAAAATTTCAAGAGAAAATCTAGGCGAAAATGATTGAAGTTTGGATGTCATTTTTTCGTGTCCAGTAATTGCAATGACCAGTTCTGAGCACTGGGGATAAATTCCGTGGTGTTCTCCTCATTCGGCCTTGTTGGGCGCGATCTGGGGAGGGATTAGCCTCAGTGTTTTTACGAGTAATGTTTCATCCAGAATTACTAGTGATATAGGCGTGATGGCCAGTTGGTCCAAGGCCGCCGACGACACAACGCGCGCATATATGTGTTAACGAGCATCAGATATTGCCATCGCCTAGCAAAGATTGCTATCTCGTATTATTCTCCAGCGGAAAGTTTATGTGCAACGCGCGCGAGCGCGACATGCACTCATTGTGCGCTGCTTGAAGTCGGACGGCGGAGCCTCATCTTGAACAATGAGCACGAAGAACATCAGGCTCAACAATAAGGAACAGCGGACTGGGTCTCGGAGGGACTTCATGCAGCATGATAGTGATGCGCCTCACCGAACTTGGAAACAGGAAAAAACTGAAAAAACCTATGCGGGGCTAGAAGAAGTGGCAGAAGGGCGTGGAGAACTACCTTGCTAGAACGGAAGGAGTCAGAGGTGAGGACAAGCAGATTGTTGCACAAACGCACTCCTCTCCATTGTGAAATTTTGTCGAGAGAAACCAGTTGCAACCTTCCGGTAATTTCCTCAATTCACAACCGCGTATTACCAGATGAGGTGCGAAGTGAACTCTCCCCTCGCTGACCTCAACGGCCAAGCGAGCAGACATGTTCGGGGATAAGTCGGGCAGTTCAGCACGGCACACCCAGCACATTCTCTTCTCATGTTACCGCGGGGGGTGACCAGCGCTCTCGTCTACTAGATCGAAACACGATTATACGTATCAAGTTTGTGTAATGAACATCTAATCCCGGTCAGAAATGGCCCTCGATGAAGGCACACAGTCCTCCGAGATCCCTAAGCCCATTTGAGCCGTTCCGCATTTATGCCGCGCTTTAATTTGACAACGCGTCAAGAGAATGGGCAAAGGGCAATCCACGTGCGAGCACACTCCACTACCAAGACGCTGGAACACCCCCTTCTGGGGAATTGTCGCTCACGATACTTCGGCCTATCCAAAGAGGTCAGCGGGGCTTAGCGTCTTTCAAGTTGCTCTCATAATTGTAACAGAGACATTAACCTTGATGGCTGTGGTACCTACAACTCTAATTAGGCGTCTTCGGTGGTAATTATAGGTCTTTGACAAGAGACTTTCTTCGCGAGGATTCTAAGGTCATGTGCCTATGTGGGCCATGGAGAAGTTCACCTCTAAAAAGGGTAATAGAATTATCGAAGCAAAAGGTTCGAAGGGCAGCAGCAGAGATAGCATGAAACAGGAAATAAAATTAAAGCAAAATTTAAACGGGGAGGAATTCTGCGACAGTTGTTGTTTGGGCTAGGGTGACGCTGTGGTGAAGTTTTTCTAGACGAGGTCAACGATGAACTCGATGAGTCCGAAAATCGTGCGATTCCGTGTCCGGTCGTGGGTAGTCCGTGGATAACCTAATAACGCCAGAAAATGCCTGCGAGGCGCAAAAAGCTGGCGAATATTTAAATATGTGTGTGCGAACGTGGCACAATCATAGACCGGAGCGGCAAGAATATTATGTGATTAGAGAGTAATGAGCCTCAACTTACTCATGCTCCTCCTCCTTCACCTACTCGTCCTACATTAGCGAACAAGCTCAGTCTATGATCTGTCGGCTTTATGATAAGCCATTTTACTACCTTTTGGAAAAATGATATGCACATTACACACAGCTGTTTGGCGTGGCATGAATCCGTCATAGTGTGAGTGATCGAGGAGGCATTATGTGGGACGGAATGAGACTGGGAAAAAACCCGAGTGCACAACGACATGTTCTGCTGGAGCCGACGGAGAAGAAGGACATGCAAGAGCCGGGATCAGCCCGGGATGGCCGGCATCAAATGGCTTGCTACCAGTCACTTATAACTCTTCATGCGAAACTGCTAGCGAGAGCTGATTACGCTCATTGTGGCGCCTTTGTGTGAAGGCACTTCTCAACACAATTATGAGTGGAAAAAACGCATTGGAGTGGATTAAAGTTCGATGAGGTGGTGCTAGGATAACGGCCGACATAGCCTGGATGGTTGCAAAATCGGACGGAGATTTTTGGACTGGCACTCAGCTTATGAAGGGCATGAATAGGTTATAAAACACCAAGGTATAGGAGTGCCAGAAATGGAGTTTTGGTTGTCCAGCAAGTGCTGACTAAACTAGGAAAGGAATATTCGAGAAGAAATGCCACAATCTAGCAATCAAAAACAATACCAGTATTACCAGTATTACCACTTCTATTGTTTCTGTTCTACAGAATATAAAAAATACAATCATATGAGACCTGAGAAACTGGTTATGAATTCTGAAATGTATATGGTTATGACTTTGTTTGGAATTCCCCAAGAATCTGTTCGTCATTGGAGTGCAGAGGACTAAAAGTGCATCTATAATACGAGCACCATAATACCAATGGGCATAGCCTCAGATAGCAGAACGGAGGCAGCAGAGAGGAATCGTTCTGTACTATCAATAAAAATCACTAAAATCATTAATCTTGAAGAAGTAGCCTTGAATGGTCCGCAGTAACCAGAAGAGGAGGGAAGACTTCCTAGTGAGCAGAGAGAAGAAACTTATTCTCGAATGCAAACGAAAACAGCTCACGAGATCCATCTCGTCGATTTTTTGCTATGAATGCGCGGAAATATTGAAAACAGGTTTCGAGCCGGGTTTTCAACGAAGTGGGTGGTCATAAGCGCACAATATGAGGGGCACGATGGTTGGCGCGTGTGCGTGAACCCCGCCGCCAACAGCAGCCGGCCGGGCCGGCCTGCCGAAATCTTGAACGCTAATTTATTCGGATCCAAAGGCGCTGTCATATCTCTGAAACGGCCGTCGAACGCTGATTGATATATTTGGCCACAAAGAGGATTGCCGGAAACACGACATGAACATGAAATGCCAACAACGACACAACGAAAAGCACTTGGTGTAGAGCCTGATGTGACAGCACGATGTGAGCAGCCGGCTATGAAGGGGCGTGACAGGCGAGAAAGACTACGTCATACCCGTTGCACTTTACTTCAATGGTATCGCTTCAGTGATAATCACTAAACTGTAATTTAAAAAATCCACAAGTAGGTAGATGCACCCACAAAATTGTTCAAATGGCTCCTCAGAGCACGAAAACAGGAACAGGCTACCTTTTCTTATATTTCCTCCAAGACTTGTATAGGTCTGGTCAAAGGCGACCTTTTTTTAAGCAATTCGAGGCTGTGATCGTATCTGCGATTTTTGAAGAGGTCGTATTGTGGATGACCCTCATCAAATGCCGTAGTGCGGTGTGGGGTCATGTGAAACACCTTCAGAAAAGGAGGAGTTCGTGAAGGCTTTAAATCGGCCGTGCGCGACTGCCCTGGTACCCTTACCTGCCCACCCTGGTTACCTTACCCCGATCTAATTTCTGTGAGCCGATTCCACCTATCATACCTGCATTCCAATAAACACAGTACCCACTGGGGTAAAAGTTTCCTGCTCTGGAGTGAGGGTCATCTAAATGTTGAGCCAAGCTCCTATTTGGGATCTTCTTCTTCCTTCCCCCAAAAGCAACTTCTTCCAAAAATCTGCACCCACCATTTCCAGTAGGTATGTGGCTAGTTGCTATACGAACGTAGCCTTTGCTATCGGGAGTTTGTACGGGTAAGTAAGCCGCACCTCTTTTTGTCAAATGCACTCTGACAAGTGTCAGTTTTCGCTGATGTTTGACGTCTTAGGAACAGTTTTTACTGGTCAATGCGTCCGAGCAGAAAGCATTGTAAGCATTAGAGAGAAATTCATAGCAAATTGATGAGATCGAGGGTCTTTTGGCTATTTAGTACTCATTGTAAATAAATACAACGCAATGAAACGCTTAGAAGTGAACAATAATTGTTCTGAGTTGCACCACGCATTGGTCTTCCATGAAATAAGCAAACCAGCCCGCGTCAGAATTTTCGCACCGCATTGGAGATTCTGACGCGCATGCGCGTCAGAACTATGTCATTCATTTTTATTGTGCGCTCCTTCTTCTCGAGTTTTTTGTATTCATTCTATAGATAATACATTAGCATAACTATAAACCACATGGCAGCCAGAGTGGTCAAATATCACCCGAACGCACAAATTTTCATTTCGAATTCTTTCCTAGTATTCCTTTCACTGTCGTAGAACATTCATATGTAAGATTGTCTTTGTGAGTTTCAAAATATTTGTATTTGATGGAAGAACTTAGATATAAATGCTTTTAACTTCATTCGCAGCGAAAGTGATGTTTTTTGCTTCTTCGTGGTCATTATGCGTTCTTCTAAACAAAATCTACTGCTTTATATAGTTAACCTTTATGCTTTCATCCTTGCCGAAATAATTCTATGAGATTCAAGTTGTTGTGCATTTTAAACAAAAAATAAGCGGAAGTAAGGTGAGGACGGCGCGCTCGCAAAATCGCTCCTGTCCCACGCGGTGCAAAATGCCAAAACACGCGATGTCGTCAACGTGTTAAAACTGCCTCAATTTGATGTACCTCAGGACTGAACCTTAAGAGCCCTCTCTCCAAGGCTTAGTCCTGGGGTAAGCAAACCAGCCCTTTTGGCGGAGCTGCTGGACCTAGCTGCACCACTTCGTCATCACTCTCCTACCGTACCGACCGAGTTCAAGTAGTCCGTCGACCTCGGGGACCCCATCCCCTCCCCAACATTCAGCATACGGCCCCAGCAGAAACGCCAAAAGGGCTGGTTTGCTTACCTCGTCTTCCATTGGCCTATACAATGATTCTCCGATGCCAGCTCATGTTCCAATCATTATGTTTATCTTATCGCATGAGAAAATGAGTGAATTCGTCTGGGGGGGGGGGTGAGTTAGAATGACCTGGACCAAATAGCCAGGTCCTTGATCTCTGACAGCCACTCGCCACTGCTCCACTGACAACACAGTTGAGCGCCTAGATAAACATACAGTAGGGTAAAAAGTGCCCTCTGAATAGATCTCTTCCTTTAATTTGTAAAATGGTTTCAAAAATTTATATGTCACGTTATCGAATTTCTTGGATCATTTCTTCTTGGAATTCAGGATGTACAAGAGAGAAAGGAAGACTATTTTTCAAGCTCGGTTGTGAAAGAATTGATTGCATTGCGCCATATCTTGTCTGTGCCAGCCATACGGCCCCACCAGAAACGCCAAAAGGCTCGTTTCCTTACCTCGTCTTCCATTGGCCTATACAATGATTCTCCGATGCCAGCTCATGTCCAATCATTATGTTTTCATTGCTATCGCCAGGGAGACAAGAGTGAATTCGTCCCTGGGCTGGGGGGGGTGAGTTACGATGACTGGACCAAGCCAACGGTTCTTGATCTCTGAGCAGCCTCGCCACTGCTCCACTGTATAACACAGATGAGCGCTAGAAAACATTACGAGTAGCGGTAAAAGTGTCCTCTGAATAAGTATTCTCCCTCCTTTAAGTGTTGTAAAACGAGTGTCAAACATTTATATGTCACGTATCGAATTTCTTGGATCATTTCTTCTCGGAATTCAAGATGTACAAGAGAGAAAGGAGACTAAGCTTTTCAAGCTTGGTTGTGAAAGAATTGATTGCATTGCGCCATATCTTGTCTGTGATTGACGAATAAACGAGCAAATAAGTAAATAAACTAAATAACTAAATATACTATTGGTTTTTCATCGTTTCTTCACGGCAAAAGTTCCAGTAGCACTTCGTTTCTGACCACAGCATCGACGTAGATCTCACACAACTACGTAACAAAAAAACCGACTTCAGAAAAATTTCCCGTTTCACTGGATCCAAGGCGAGTTTCACCGCGATTCTCGCCTCATCCATTCAACGAGGTAAACAGACTGGAAACAGCGACGATGACACCGATTTGCATGCTGCGATACGATGATCCCATGTTTCTAATGCTGCTAGTTACTGGTAACTGGTTTTTGGCACAATTCCAAACCAGAAACCAACACTACAAATAAAACAAAAACGTGTCATACGTCGCCTTGAGACTTATGCGTATTGCTTAGACAGGTTGGTCGCATTCTTTGAGGCAGAATACACCTGCGAGAATGAATCTCTGGTCAGGTTTCCCAGCTCAACAGTGCAGGAAAATCGGACTGGGGCCTGAATGTGGTACATCATCGGTTTAAAACAACATTTTTTTTATCAACACAAAGCTATTTATGAGGCGACAACCAACAAAAATGGTTACAAATATTGGATTTGGCAAGCACGAATCTGAAATTAAAGAGGCAAATTAAGGTAATTGAAAAGGACAAATTACTTCTAGATGTGAGCAGAAGCGGAACCATGCAGTTTACATTGTATTAATGCCTGTCAATTACATTATCAAGGCTCAAATCAGTATAGAAACGTAGCCTGCAACAAGTTCATGGGACTGGTTTGTGGCTGTCCCGGAAATGCCGCTCACTGGACCGCAGCCGTGCACAAAGTACGGCGGATTGGGCGATGACACTACTCCTGATAGCCTACATAGTGCTTTCAGTACTAGTGAGTTTTTTAGAAAGTAGCTTAGTACTGCAACATCGAAAACCACATCCGTAGTTATGACGTGAAAATTCACGAATCTGGAGACTTGATAAACTGAAGTTTATAGATGCGGAAGGGCGGAAATCGGAAGCCGCAACACAAGGCTCATAGCTGAATATACGATAAGAATTATGCAAAATGCCTAAATTTGCTTTCATTGAAAAGAGAGTTTGGAACCAAACTGATGAGAAGTTAGGGGAGAACTAATTTTATTCAAATTAAACCCCAGTGAAATAGAACTATAGACAGGTAGGGAGCGGGACCTTCAATCCACCGGAACACCTCTCTTATCGAACAAAAGGGGAGACCAGTTATTGTCGGAATTTAGCGATCAAACCTCCAGTGTACTTATGGGCCGTTCGCCACGAGGTTTGATTGCACCTGGCCATTCCCTTTAACATGGCAAAACCTCCTACATTAGGCATCGACAGGTTTGAAAAACACGCAGTTGTAGAGCGGTGTTGCAGCGGAACTCGGAAACCGGAACGTCGAGTTCAACTCACAGCTTAAATTGGTAATGTATAATCCTTTCCCGGTTCTGCCTAGCCAATTTTATGTCAGGCTCTCATCTGTGTGGCAGTCTATAGATGTCACTACGAAAAAAGGAAGCGAGATCGCAATAATCTTCTCTCCAGTAGACACAATAAATTGCTTGAACAGAACATATTCATAAACCATGAAACAGGCAATTTTTCGAGTGCACGACAATATTTGTCCAGCGATTTACAACCGGGCTAAGTGCTTGAAGGATCCTATTTTCGTTTTTATGAAACCTTTTGCTGAGCAAAATCAATGAAAATGCTGGCATAGTCTGCTGCCAGGGAAGATTGAAAGAGGGTTCAAAATAGCGCTCACGAAAGTGACTCTGACATGAGTGTAATGCTCTGTTAGCGAGCAAGAAGCACACTACGCTATCCAACATTAACTGGTAATAACTAATTACTAACACTTGGCACCGCAATCGCCACCGTGGCCTCTTTCAGGAGCAAACCTTACCACTCCGAGCATTCATTCTGAATGTTCTATAATGTGCCGTCATTTATGCTAAAAAAACATTTATAATAGGATTATTTAGAGACCCTTAAGTGCCCAATTAACCCTATTATAGCGTTCCATTTTCTCTAGAAGGATTAGTAATGCGGACAATTTTCTCAAACCTAGAACTAAAAGCCCATATCAATTTATAAAAGCAGTCCTACGTATATTCGATTCGAGAAAACATTTGCTCTCTCCATGAATTTCTGATTTCCGGTCACGGAAGAATCGTGTGAAACCCGTAGCAGTGCCGTCAGTTTACTCTTCTGGTAGCACCGGCCTTGAATAGGCGATTCCTAGTAATCGAATCTCTCTACGTCATGGAATGTTTCAGTGTAGTCATTACTGCTAGAGCTTACTAGTTCCAGTCGGTGCCGCCTCAAAAACACTGATATCCTCAGGCCAAGTCCGAACGATACGCCGTCTAGCAGGGGACGCTGAAGCATAACTTTGATGCATATTGATCGGCTCACGCCAAGCGAATTCCAGCAAATATGGAATTGAATACAAATATTGAAGCATATGAGCTTTCTTGACCACTTTGACGACTACATGTTGGCAGCGATCCATTAAAAATGCACTTCGTAACCTTTTATCTCTCATGTTTGACCGTTGGGACTCATTAAAGTCTAATGAAGAGATTAGCGTTGAGGCGTGATTTGTTCACGGCTGCAGTCACATAATTAGAGGTGTTTCGAGGTGAGCTCCTGTGAAATGAACGCTGGAGACATATGTTGTATGTATGTGGAAGAGCCGCCGTGTATTGGACTTTTTCTAGTGGAGACCATTCAAGCGCTCGAATGCCCGTTGGCGTCGCGATTTACACCACGTTTCGAAAGGGAAAAGTCAAGTGCACACAGCACATACACACGCGAAATTGCAGAAACACAGCTGACCCATAAGACGAATCGGAAAAAAAGCATTTCACACAACATGCTTTCGACTGCATGCTGTGTGGGTTATTACAGCCTGGCCATACGACGGATGGCTGAAGTAAAGCTGAACAATGTTCGCCGTTCGAGCACGGTTTTGAAGGGGCCGGCAACGAATGCAGTGAAGAAGTAGGTGTAGAGAAAAGTGGATAGGAGACCTTGTGACGGTGAAAATGTAGTTCGAGGGGGCCACTCCTTGTTATAATTATCCTTAGCACCAGAGAGGCACTTCTCCATACTCTCTAAGGATAAGGTAATACGTAAACGGCTCATTTGCGGTGTACTTTTGATAAGGACCGGTGGATGTCCTATATTCCACACTACCTGCCCACATCCCATCCACTTTTCTGCACCTGGTGATCCACCCTGGAGCTCCTGCACCCTTAGGCCTTTGCGGAGGTGTCCTTTCTCCTGGTCCAGGACCGTTCCCTTGGGTCATGACAGGCGAAAATGTGAAAGCATCCCAGGGTTTCTTCCACATTACACCGATACTTATCAGAAGCATGTTCAAAATGAGTCGATAACGTATCATGAGCGCTAATATTCCTTAGCTTGATATTGTAGAGTACAATGGAATGGCCCCCTCGAACTACATTTTCACCCTTGTGATCTTTACAGGATGGAAACACTTTCGAGTGGCTCCACAAGAATGCCGAGTTATGAGCCCTGGCCCCACGAAGCTCGGAATCTCAACTGCTTTTCGGTATTTGTGCCACTACTCACACTTGTTGAGCACCATTTCATGTTCAGCCTAAGTGGAGTGAAAATTGGGACCTGCCTTGAAAAGCGGTACTAAAATGGTAAATGGTGGTCACAGTTGGATTTTTGACGGAGGTCAGCTTCAAAGGCTCTAGAATATTACCACGCCTCTTCGCAATCTGACGGTTAATGGTGTCTATAGTTTCTTGATGTTTCAAAATGTTTGAAGGTGTCTATATTCTCAATAAACCTGCTTTAACTTAGCCACTCCCCCAAAACTCTCATCCTCTGCAACAGTAAAAATTGCGGAAAAAAATTCAAAAGATCGCTAATATGCACAGATTCGTTCCGAAATTCTGATGGCATCTCCTCTTCCTATCTATTCTAGAATTAGGAACCTCTACTATCGTCTATTTCGCCCAGATGGATTACTGCTTGTTGTGTTGTAGGAGCCAGTGGAGTAGCTCACCAAGCTCACATCAAATTCTATACCCTACATGGAGAGAGGTGAGGAGGAGAGAAGGATCAAAAAAGGAATTTATTTATATTTATCGCCTAACTGATTGCACCTTGCTCAATTCTAACCTGAAACCCTCCAAGTGTTAATTGGAGAGCATGTTGAAATGCATCCATCGGAAAATTCATAATAGACTAGACGGGCGTCATAAGAAGAATTTGCCACGGGTACATAGTGCGAGATTCGAGCTCGAGGCCTACTCGCCAAAGGGGCCTTTAGGGATCCTAAAACTTTCACCAGCTGCGGCACCAAAGTTGGCCATGTGCATCATGAGTAAAAAACTTTTTTTTTGCTATTGGGACCAAAAAGTATGAATATTTTCACTCAAGTCAACCAACATGTACATATGACGCAAAAGGCAGTGGGTGACGGCGGTGGGCACAAAGGGAATGAGGGCCAAGTGGTTATCGGAGTGTGGCGCCGACGATGTCAGTGTCGGCGGTCAAGGTGTCCTCTTCAATCGCCTGTACCTTCTAAACCTCGTCCTCCTCAGCAAATGTCCTCGTAACACTCGTCCGACCGGACATGTATAGTAAAAGAACGCTTTGTGTTCACTCGATGCACATACACATGCCACATGTGACAACAGCGTTGCATTGGGCGTCCAGCTCCAACAGCTATCACTATAGAGTACGGAAAAACCGAGATGAGACTAGCATGTGCCCAGTGATCAGCTGTTTACTGGACATAAACAAACAACAACAGCACAAATAGATCGGGTTGTAATCACTCATTACGCCATCATAGCCGTGTGTTATGCGATCAGTACACAATTACACAGAAGCTACTCGCGACTAAACCCTTGAGAACGGGATCGAGAAAGGTCCTTGGGAAGTGCGCGAACGCGCTGAAACAGAACCAATTAGAGGCTATTTCGATGTTGCGTCGACAAATGACCAACATGAATTCTCACCGAATTTCGAGATGAGCGGGGCGGACGGGGGATTCAGTCAGGCGAAATCGCTGCCCTTTCAATAACGTACTTGTGAACCAGTTTTGTGCAGATGAAACCTGTTATTACTGTTGCGAGGAGTGATTCTCATTGTTCCTCGCTGAGGTTCATGTGTGTTGGGGAATATGCGATGAGATGTTCATCGGGCGTTAAAATCACTTACTGCAGGTGCGATGCTGGTGGAATAGCGTTCCGATTCTGACCGAACACTAAGGGACGTTTCTACCATCTAAAATTTCACGAAACAAGTGGTAATATGAACGGATTTTTCAGAAGGGGGTTCGGATGAAATGGAGTAGGATACGATCCCGTAAGAATTCGTATAAGCATGTAGCCATCCTTTTCTGATACACGTTCCCTGATGATACCCCCGTCTCGCAGTGCCTGCTTTTGAAATACCAGATCCATCCGGAATGGTTGAAAACCTGGACCTGACGCAAAATTTTCCCGTTTGAAACCTCACGGTAAAATGGCTGGGAGCTGCCAGACATTTATTCTTGCGCTGATCGCGTGCACATACCGTGACGAATCAAGGATAAAGCATTTGCCGTTGATCAATCCCTTTTTGGGATGCGGCACGCATTCTACTTCCATTTGTACATTCGTAGTGGCGTTTGAATGCGATGTGGCCTATACAATGACTTGCGGGGCCAGCCGATGTACAAGTCAGTGTTTTTATCCTCCCAGACAAGTCTGGTACCAATTAACCGACCCCGGAGGGATGGAAGGCTTGGTTGGCCGGGCGACGCACGACCCAGGATTTGATCCCCGGACCGCTCGCGTGGTAAGCGTGCCACTTGCCACTACACCACTTCCGCCC
>MU868354.1:406633-422651 GCA_036418205.1 Ostertagia ostertagi
GATAGTTCAGTAATTCCTCCAGAGCATCCTCATGGGATATATCCCTCTCACATCCCACAGGCTCCTGCGCCTCCAAGCTATACTGCTGCCCAAAAACATAGACCAACTGCAATGGGAGGTGGTGCAATGGGCTCACCCTCATATCTGCCCCATTCACTGCCACCACCACCACCACCCTTCTCACTAGGAGTAGGTCCTGCTGTGCCTCAACGCCATCATGAATATCCGAGAGATCCTCATCATCATTTTGCGAGTCCATGGAGACTCCCTCTCACACTATGGTGAGTTTTTCAATGACAACTGATCGATTTTCCTCTTGCTACTGAGTGACAGTTCCAGGCCAAAGAGCACAGTTATGAGTGAACCTGATGGACACATGGATACGAGATCAGAAATTTCTTGATCGTTCGAATTTCGCATTCAATAAATATGACTTTATTTATTTATTCATTTATTTATTTACTGTTGCCATAATATTCACAATGAGGAGATAGTGAGGTAAATGTTTACAGTAAAAAAAAAAGTCATATGACAGTCATCATGACTTTGCAATGTAGTTGTACTGTATTCTGGAACGCGCACACAAGCGAAAATAATAATAAAATAAACGTCATAAGGCATCTTTGGGGAAAATGAAATATGCTCCTGAGTGAGAGCGAAATAGTACAAGCACCTGCGACTTCCTCCAGCGGCGAGAACAGTAATTACCAACTACTGCGCCAACCTTCCCCCCCCCTCTTTCCACAACGCTCAGCATAAACTAGCATAAACTTCTAAGTTATTGCATGAGTTAAGGCGTCGACGATTGTGACCTCGCGAAATTTTGACCTTCTGGTCGAAGGATAATCAAACCTGGAGGAAACTTCCCGGGCATTCAGTATTCATTACTTCTGGTGAAGATGTGGTGCTGCCTCGTTCCCGGCTTCCTCCCCGGAATCGTGAGTAAATCATTAATTACCAAATATGTATTATTTATTATTATGAGCTGTTTGAGTCAGTTATCTTTCGAACAGCCTTTGTTTTGCTGTGAACTTGCACTACGGTTTAAAAATTCTGACGACCCAATTATTAGCTTTCTAACAAATATCTAAGAAGTAATTGAACTGCCTAGGCGGATCGTTTTCTCTGAAAAATCATACCGATGGTCAATTTTTAGCGCACATGCGGTTTCAACATTCGAGAGAATGTGATTTTTTCTACAAATTGCTTCCATGAGAATTGCTTGAAACAAAAAGTTTTGTGTCTTCACATGATTCTTGTGCCGTAGAGGTTGATAGGTGGAAACTTTATTAACGCTGGGAAGAGGAGACGCTTTGAGTTTTAGGAGGCAGTTCTCATACCTTGAGCCACGTTTAGGCCTTTGAGGAAAACGATTTGGACGGGACCTCGAAACGATTGGTAAGGTTTCCACCTATCAACCTCTACGGCACAAAATTATACAAAGATGCAACTTCAATGTCGAGGTTCTACGAAGAGAGAATGAAATAATTAGTTCTATACAAAAAGGAGTTGAATCAAATTGATCCTTTTCCATTATTATCCTGATTACGATATTTTTAACCAAATTTTTGGAATTAATATTTTTTAAAGCCTGTTCGAGTTTATTTAAAGGGGTGGTGAGCAAAAGAATCGTTCAGACTCCGTTTCGCACGTGACCCACGCACGTGAGGTTGGACATTGCAAAATGTTTTGTGCTTTCAAATATGTGCTAAAACTTATTTGGAAAATCAAATTGCTTTCTTACGAGGGATCAGGCCGGTCCGGCCATTTGCAATGAGTCGTATACCGTTGAAGTCGCCTCGAGGCGCTGAGCTCAGAACTGCCTTCCTTATCTGCTAAACGATTCTTTGAACGTAGTTATAAAGCAAGGAAGCGCAGTGGCAGTGCCCCGAACTCGCGAGCAAGAGGTCGTGGGAACGGTTCCTCGGAGAGTCTGTTTCTTTTGTGCTTCGTGAAGATGTAGCCAGAAAGCTTCTAACTTCTTTAATCAACTTTGCCATTAGTTCCCTGTACGAAAAAATTTCGAGCAGTTCCTTGCAGGTTTGGGCAGTAGTCGTCCATGTATGAACATGGTGCCCGTAATGCACGTGTCAGGCTTTTTCGCGGCAAACAGGCGTGATATTCGTGTTCAGGAGATCAAACTACCCTTGGAGATAAGTTTCCTACCGAATCTGAGATTTTGACCCAACCCTAAAAAATGAGGTGAGTCAACCATCATATCATCAACCTATCGTTGAACTCTTGGCATGGAAATTGCCCTTCCAACCAAGATTTTGAAAAGAGAAACGTTCAACGGCTCACATTCCGCATAATGGAAATGATTTACATGACTCTGCATCAAAATTCAGGGAAGGTGCTTTTCCAGTTAGTTTTCGATTCATACCTTCTCTCGTTTGACTGTATGTTGACTGCCCTTTCTCGAGTGTAGGTCAAAATCTCAGATTCAGCTGGAAACTTGTAATTAGCAGTTTCGTGCTGGAAGCTTAAGTTTGATATTTTCGTTAGTTGTTAGTCGTTAGTTGTTGATACAATTCATTTAAACTTCATTTATTCAACCTGAGGCATTCTCCCCACGGTACTTGCTCAAGACACGCTTTACGGACTACTTGAACTTTCTTCCATGGTCCAGCCACGAACGGCGGGAGGGCACAGACGATTAGAGAACGGCGCCTGGCTCGGCTCCAAATCCCAAGGAAGGAGGTGAGAGCCCTAGGACTAAGCCTTGTAGGAGGGAGGGACTTCGAGGTGGGTGAGCCAACTACAGTGTGGCAAAAGTTTGAATGTGTGAGATCACAATGGTCATGAGCCGCTGATAAGGTGAGAGAGCGCAGACGAGAGATGGATCTGAGGCGGCTTAAAGGACCGGGTTCAAGTAGTCCGTCAACCCTCATGACACCGCGTCTCACGTTGAGTCACGAAATAATAGCTGTGAGTGCTTTATGGAGCTGTTCGGTTACATCACACATTCGGATTTCTACAGCGATACTCTCTTCCCAACCCTTTGCTAATGCGATAGTGACGCGTTCCATACCCGAGAGGAAGTCCGTCGCGCGGCAACAAGGCAGTGTCAGCGGACGAGTCGCAGCGCGTACTGTAGTGGTTCGCGTCAAATCAAATAGAATGTACCATTGTACGTCCCCATCATACATCACGCATTGCGACTCGTCCCTTGACTCTGCCTTCTTGCCGTGCGACGGGCCTCCTGTCGGGTCCTCGCGTTCCGTCCCTGTTCCCAACGTATGCGACCTCCACCTCCAACCAGGGTCAACCGTTACGTTGGACCGATATTGGAGCGACGTTGGACCGATGTTCACCGCTCTCCGCGCCGGCATTCACTCTCGCCACCCGCGAGCCGTCTGTGTCTCCGTGCGTACGTTCACTCTCGGCATTACTCTCGTCGTCGCGTTGGACTTTGTCCAACGGACGGTTGACCCTGCCTCCAACCCCTTCCGCGGTAAGGGGTTGGAGGCAGGGTCAACCTACAATATGAACCTCAGTGGGTGAACTACAAACAGACGGTCGATGCTGCCCACCATCCTGGCTTCCGCTAGTTAGTTCACTTTCCTTTGAAAAAATCTATTCTCATTCTTCTCTTACTGAAAATACATTGCTTCTATCTAGTTCATCGCTTTCTAGTTGCAATGACGAAACCCCAGCTGAAAATTGAAGCTAACCCTTTATGGGTGAAGCTATGCATTTGCCACTGCCAGTGAGATGATTTCGATCATTTTTGCACACCGTCCTTCGTGCCTTTTCAGGCGTTCGCCAATGTATGTGGCTAAAAATTTGGCCTTTTCTTCAAATACCACTTATCCTAAGTGCTCTTTTCCATTTTTTCCTTCCCTCTCTCCGAAAGTCGAGCTTTTTCCTTGGGCACTGAATACCTGTTCTATACGTGATCTAGTGTAGGAAGCCCAATGCACTACAATTGCATACGGGGTTCCCCACTAAGGCTGTTGTGGTAGTGGGGAGGTCATGCCGAGGTTTTCTGTAGAGGGAGGGTCGCAAAATTTTCGAAGTTGTATCAACGAACGGTTGACCAGGCCTCCTACGCCACGCCCATTCTCGTCCCCTGATCCAGTTTGATTGTCGTAGTGGGATTATAATGCACATAGTACATGCCTAATCCCACTGTCTTTTATGTTTTAGTTTTGTGGCAGTGAAACCAGTGAAAAGGAGTGCGATGAAAAATCGCCCTTATTGGAAAAGAACGACAACAAGGAAGACGAGGAAATCGAGGAAGGTCGCGGTTTATCCAGGTAGGTTTTGGAAGCTGAGCTTTTTCTCTACGCCTAAGCTTTTGCGCCCTGCTTGACTAGTTTCTATGAGAAGATTCTCTCAGAAGAGTGTGAAATGTGTGAACATGAAAATACTATGCCGCGACGCTTGCGGCGCGGCACGCTCACCTCCTCGTCGGTGACTCTAGCCGTTCAGCAGAGAGAGCGTTAGCGTTGAAGAGGGCAGCACCGATGAGAGTCGCATCAATGCGGAAATCAACGGGGAAAAGGGGTCCCATTTCTCGGGTTCTGGGCCGTTTCTCATGATTTTTCTTAATCCTGCAGCACTGACCACACTACCTTGGATTCTGATAAGCTGCCTTTTCATCGTAATCTGGGCCATTGACGGCGTGACAGCTATTGCATTTTTCGCCACAACAGCGCCATTTTCTCCTTCGCGCATGGCTGTCCTCTTTGAGTTGCTGGTTTGCAGTTAGCAGTGAGAAATTTTATGTGTTTAGATGTGCTAGTCTGGTGGAAGGCCTGACATCACCTGATGCTCCGGGGCCGAGTCAGGTTAGTTTTCAGGCGTTTTTCTTGACTGACTCGTGTCCGTTACATAACATTTCGGAATCTGTAGTGTGCGTCAGGACATGAGGACAGTAGCAGCACGTCGCGAATGACGTCGCGCGCGCGTCCTTTCTTGATTTAAGGCAAACGCGCGGACACTTCGCGCACGATCACTCAGTTCTATACATTAATGAGATTACGAAGTCCGATGAGTGACCGCAACCGTAACACGTGACTGGTTGGCGCGCATGCCACGTGTCATCGATTAGAATTCGACGTGCCCTTTTGTCGTTTTTCCGCGCACTCCACGGCGACAAAATGGACGTATAGAACCTGTCAATTGTACGGAGCGTCTGTGCTGTATACATGTGGAGTATGGCAGGTAGTCGAACGTGCCGGCAAGGGGTTGGCGGCACCCCAGGGTTTACCTCCTTTGCCCTTGCTCGATCGCTTGCCACGCCGTGGAAGCGGCCACCTCGAAGCTTCCCACGGCGGCGGAAGCGTGGCGTGTATTCTTGGATAGTCGCCCAAGGGCGGCTGTGGTGGATGGGGGTATTGTGCACTCGCCAGCGAGGCATTATACCCTCTCACGTTGGTGCTGAAACGTGTGGGTACACAGCAGTAGTGTAGCTGCGCGCTCCAGTGCCAACGTGGATTACGGTAGCGGTCCCTCATCAGACTGGCTTGTTTTGTATACGCGCCGTAGCACTTGTTTCCTGACCCACACACGAGTTTGCAGAATACTTCTGTTCTTGCAGTAGTACTGCTATCGCTGTCATATACCTAGGACTATAATGAACATAGCCTGTGTAAAGTAGATCGACAGGGTGTAGTGGTGGCATTTGACATTTTCGTGATAGGCCTCGCATTATTTCTTAACCAGAATTTTGCTCTTATGTTCAAAGTTTAGACCGGCGGCAGGAACGAACTGAGGGACTCCGTACTTGCTGATCAAGGCGAGTTCTTATCCAATTACATATTCTCGTTTTCAATTTCATCCATTACGTTGTAACTCATATCTCGCTGCACATGGCTGACGAAGACCTGCGGTCGAGAGAGCTTAAGAATGGGACTTCGTCTGTAGGATCGGCTGTTGATTGAATTCTCCTTCTATGGGCAATATTAGGATGTCAAGTATATCTCCCACCCCGTCCAAGGGTAGCGGTCAACCGGAAGGCTTGGTGATTCAGCATTTTGTAGTGTTCTCTGGGCACTCTCGCATATGCACACTATTACAGCATCTCTGCTTTCTTTCCTTCCTTCAAAAGGCTTAGTCCAGAAAGGCGAAGTATGTGCTTTTCTGTCTGGACTCTCACGCGCTGGTTGACCACTGCCCTGTAACCCTCCCACCGTGCGCCGGCGCAATGGCGTACTGTGAGCAACTACCGTACCTTATGCTTAAATTTATTCACTGTAGCACTGCGACTGAGTCATACGGGGGTTTAAATTCGTGGGAGCTGCGCCGGTCTGTGGGTACAGTACGATCACGAAAGGGGCCGTATTAGAATGGAATGATCATGAACTCGAGAGTAGCTGTCGTCAGCTGTCACTCAAGCAAATAAGAACCACATAAAATCCGGCGAACATGTCGTTGGAGGGGGGATGGGGGGACATACAAGTGAGTGAGCCACCTGCAATACTTGGAACTGAGTAAGGAAGGGTAGGAATTTCGAGGACAAGATGAGCAATTTTCCTTTTGGTGGCGTTAGGTTTCTGCACTTGAGCCATGACAGTTAACGTCACTGGTAAAAATCATTAATGATTTACATATGCTGAGTTTATACCGCTTGAAAAATATAGCTGATACAGGCTACTTTCTTAGAGGAGCGAATTATCTGCACCATGCTCATATGTGACTCTGATCAGGGTAAACTATTCGTCTGACTATAGACGGTAGTCGTATTTACGACTCTTGGGAGGGGAGTCGTTTTTTTGTGGGTGACAAGTTTCACGAGTGGTGGAATGGAGTGGGATGGAGACCTCTTGAGAGGAGTTGTGAACCTCGTCAAAATCAGCTGAACGTGATGGCACTTCGACTCTGATTCCAACACAAGGAGATTTCGCGGGCTACGCTTTGTCATGAATGAGAACCTGCGTCGAGCGTCTCAGTGCCAACTTTCAATTGCCATTCCTCTATGTTATACAATAGTTTACGCACAAAAATCTCCAACCAGCAAATAGCACAAGCCCACGAAGAGAAACTTGGGATGTTGGCTGAAAACTTTGATGAGTTTGTTTCTTGAGACAGCGAGCTGATGCATAGAGTTGTAATCGAAGTAAGCAAACCAGCCCTTTTGGCGTTTCTGCTGGGGCCGTATGCTGAATGTTGGGGAGGGGATGGGGTCCCCGACGGTCGACGGACTACTTCAACTCGGTCCTTAAAACCGCCTCAATTTGATGCTTACCTCAGGACTAAGCCTTAAAGAGAGGACAGGACCTGCGAGAGAGCGCAGATCCGTCCTCTCTTCCAAGGCTTAGTCCTGGGTTAACACGTTGACGACATCGCGCGTTTTGTGCTTTTGCACTCGTGGGACAAGAGCGATTTTGCGAGCGCAGCCGCCGCACACCAAATCCATGGATTTTAAGTTGCAATACTTAGATGCGATGAAATGTTTTCAATGATGTTCGATCTGTCTAGCTTATCAGGAGTTACAGTAATGGAAGTTTGACCGAAATGACGTGTTAAGGCCATGAAAAGGGAAATTTTACTTAATTTCCCTTTAGTGGTTCCAAAATTAATTTGGACGTGGTTGTTTCAGTAAAAACACATATCTTCCCATACGAATAGGTTTGTATTCGCTTCTATTATTCCTTTTTATCAACATGTTTACGTTAATGAAAAGAAAACGAGGAATGAACTGAACAGACATATCCGTAAGGTCTGGAAAACCTCTGCCAAACTAAAGAATATTTGGCCTTTCTGTGAGCCATGTGGTTTTTAAGTATGCTAATGTATGACCTATAGAATGAGTACAAAGACCTTAGGAATAAGTCGCACAAGCGCAAGAAAAAGGGATGACTTGGGTGGGACGCGTTACCGCGTCACAATGTCCCACGAGGTGCGCAAAGTGGGACGCGTTACCGCGTCACGCTGTCGTCAACGTGTTAAGCAACCAGCCCTTTTGGCGGAGCTGCTGGACCTAGCTGCACCACTTCGTCATCACTCTCCTACCGTACCGACCGAGTTGAAGTAGTCCGTCGACCTCGGGGACCCCATCCCCTCCCCAACATTCAGCATACGGCCCCAGCAGAAACGCCAAAAGGGCTGGTTTGCTTACTCGTTGTTATAGGTACTGACAAACTGTACTGTACTGTGAGGACGACGTTTTATACGAGAAGATTTTATGCGCACCCTTGTTTCCAATTGTAATGTGTTGTTGCTATGTTACCTTTTTTGCGTATGTGAACTCCTATGTTCGCAGCCCTTGTCTATTTCCTCTTATTTGCTCAAAAGACTGTCGTTGGCACCGTTTCCAAGCCTTCAACTCGATTGAAATCTTCTCTGAGACAGTAGTAATCGCTACCACTGCAACACTCCCTGCTGCAATCGGATCCGCAGGAAAATAGTTCGAACCGCTGTGCCCTATGAAGTTTAGCGGCGAGCTAAATTCAGACGTAGGGTACGGCAGTACGCAATTGCACGGGCGCAGGGTGGGAGAAATACGTAACATCCAATATTAGTTCATTACAACGATGTCGACAAGTAAAGCAGATGTTTCGGATTTCCCTAAACCCTTAAATGAGTAATCGAAATTGGTAAATGCATGATAAACGATCTTTTCTATTTCATATCTGCTGCCCCGACCTCACCTCAACTTTCTTATTATAATGCGCATAAGGTGACAACGATAGGGTCGCTTTTTCGTGTCACTGCCATTTGTGCGTGAAGGGATAGGGCTAATCTTTTGAACTTGTACCGTTTTTTAGGTTTCTGAAATGGTGATAACGTGAAAACGCTAGACTGCCTTGAAGTGTTTCACCAACCTCTTAAAAACACGAGTCGCATTGGACCCTCAGATATAATACTCTCATTGAGTGAGGTAGCAGGGATGGTGGTACCGTCGTGACATGTGAGAGAGGGCGGGAAGGGAGCCAATGTTTCCATGATTGACTCTCGATGAACCTCGGCATAGTTATAGTACGAGTTTATTTGACTTAACAGAACACGAGGTTGACAATATGATTCCGGCGGCTAACGTTTCGGCGGTTTCGCCTTCTTCGGAGCCTAAAAAGGTGGAAACCAATTCATGATTTATCCGACCAAATGTCTCGCTACCCTACGAGAGCTTCGAGACCAGCTAAGACATCACATAATTAGTAGCCAGATAAAGTACCGTACCTTCCTAGATGTCTAATGTCCTTGCTAGACCGCTGCGACCGCTGTCATTCTTCTCAATCGCAGCCTACTTGGCGTCTGCGCCCTCTCGCATGCGACAAGTTCTCTCCATTTTCCATTTCTGCAGTGCTGTGTCTCTCTATCGGACAGCGGCTGCCTTACGAGAAAAATAAGCGTTCTTCATGGTGCTTCCAGTGCGCATCACTCCGTATTTCTCCAGCAGGGACTTAGTCTACCCAGGATTCCGGATCTTGCCTTCAGAGTGCAAGGTGACATGTGCAATTTGCAGTGAAATGATCGGGTTAGACATTTGCAAGTTTCGGCTTGTTCAGTATTGAAGAAGTCTTTCTGTCTGTCCGCTTATATGCATGAGGGACCATAAACTTCGGGTGAACAGGAACAAATGAATATAGCCACAGGAGTGTCTCCATTATTTACGCAGTGACAAATGGAGTTACCCTCGCCTTCAAATGACCAGAAATTGTGCAATTGCAGAAATTGACGTGGCATTAACGTGGCATCGATTCAAGAACATCTTTGAGCACACGTGATGTCACCTTTTCATCGAGAATTTAGCCACGTGTGCCAATGCCACGTCAATTTCTGCAATTGCACAATTTCTGGTCATTTGAAGGCGAGGGTATGCTCGCGGGAAAATTTTTCGATTCGCCTGGCACACGTTCTCATCCAATGGGCTATAGACATTTGAACCACAATGTATTCTGCTTATCCTTCTTGACTGATTATATAGTACGTCAGAGCTCTATTGGTGCGACGAAATTACTGGAGAACTGGTGACGTACTCTGAGAGGAAGAAGCAAGCCTTGGAAGAGTTGAGTAAGTTGGACAGGGAAGGTCTCGCAGCATTGGAAAGACAAGTGCTCGCCGACTTTCACATCAAAGGTGAGTATTACTTCTATGCTGCGAGCCAGGAACAAAATGGACAAATTATCACAAGAATGCTGTTATGGGCAAAACCCTTAACCCCAAGCGGGAATCGAACAGCATTTCTCGTTGGCTAGACATGTGTGAAACCAGTTCTATTGCCGGAGCTCCATTTTACATCAAGTGATAAGCTAACATGCTATGATAATATATCACAGAAAGCTGAGTTAAAAACACGCGCCACAAATAAGGCTGCCGAAAAATCCTTCCCTTAGTGAAGTATGAGGAGAGCTAACCACGAGGGTGGTTATGCTATCGCGAATTGAAATTTTGAAAGTGCGCGATAGGGAAGCAAATGCCTTCGCTTGCGCTGCAGCCGCTGCCACCCTATCAATCGCAACATACGTGGCGTTTGCGCCCTCTCGCGTACGACGTGCTCTCTCGCGTTTTCCCTCTCCTCGCAGCGCTGTGTCTCTCCGTCATACCACCGTCACATCACGGGAAATGTTTTTGTGTTTTCTATGGTGCTTTTGCTCCTCCTACACAACGTTCCTCCTCGCACTTCTTGTTCATTTTCGAAAACAATATCATAGTGAATCAATCCCGATCCGTGCCGTTGAAGTGAAATGGTGCCCCAGAGTGTGAAGGTAGACATTCGTCTGGAAAACGAGATATGTATTCGGGTTTGAATCCCTCCTGTGGTGAAGAGTTTTGTCATAACTCAGCGTTCTTGCGATAGTTTTCGCGTGGCGAACTGTAGCTAAAAAAGACAGGTAGTAATGAAACAGAAAGACAATTTTCTTTAGGATTCACTGGGATTTACCAATAAGCAATTGGCATCAACAGGGATTCCCAGCTCTTTTTAGAGTAGATTTTTAATAAGTTTGTGCTTTCTTTCAATTGATTTACTTCACATCACTTCGCGTTTCATTTACCATTGCCACGTAGATGATCATAGCTTTTTTAGAGTGGATTTTAGGAAATTAGTCCCTAATTTCTGTGAAATGCATGTTTTATTGAGCATAAATGGCGTCTTAATTACCAGTAAAATGTAGACAATGTAGAGAAGTTCACCACCACACTGAAAATGTAACATTTACACAAGCGGAACCACTGAAAGTATTTGTGACGTCCTACCACGTCTGCGAAGATTGCGCCAGCCTCGATGGCCACGGAGACGGCGTCGACGGCGTTCATGTGAGTCGGAGCTCGACGTGCTTTTCCGCCACCAACGCTTTTTCGGGTGCCAATGCTGAGAATAGTTCATGACCTACCTATTTTTAAGGTTCAGGCTTACTGATACCCAATGCATAAGAAATCTGTAAAATATCGTTGTCTACTTCTATGACAGAGCTTTTTTACCTGACGATGGTAGCCAATGTTGAGGGGGCGTTGATAGTATGGATCTCTAGCCCATTGCGCAAATACGGAGCCTACAACGAGCAGGATCACCAGCAGGGTTAGGCGATGCATTCTGAAAGAATCTTGATGGACTCGTTGACGACAACGGCAACATATTTTTGAGTTATAGAGCAGCAAGAATTAAACGAAACAATATGCGTGCTGCTTGAAAACACGCAATACCATCGAATTGGTGTTTCATTTTATTAGAGGATTGCCAGTTGAGAAAAAAGAGCAAAAATCACTATAGGACACTGAAATAATCCTTGTGAGGCAACCGTGGTACGAAGGAAAGAAACCGGGGCGTGAACATAGGGGACCCGAGAGAGCACGTCGTATGAAAGAGGTCACAGGCGCCATGTGCGCTGCGTTTAATAAGAATGGCAGCTGTTGCAGCGGTCACGCTAAGACATCAGTTCGTTTGTTATGACCTTTAAGTTGCGACAGTACCACCACTCCTGTGATTGAGCCTCCTGCAGCCTCGGTCAGGGAGAGAATTTTTCTGAGGATCTGATCGCGACCTGTCCCCCTAGGATTCGGCTCGATTTCTGAACGGTAATAGGACACGTCGACCAAGGTCCAGTTCTTACACAACGAAATTCCATTTGCGCTCTGGATGAGCGGTAGTTGAGGAATCGCAACTTACCAGGAAAGCCTTTCAGGACATGGAGCGCTTTTTCAAAACGGTTTTTGCATGATATAGGGGCACGTGCGTGGAGCACAAAACTGATGATCATTTTTTCTGAGCGGCCCTGGAATTGCCAAAAAAGGGGAGAAATCTTTCATTCGGAAAGAAAAGTTTTATATTTTTGGTAAAATTTCCGGCATTTGTGGCGTTGAAAAGCTGCAAAAGGAAAGCTTCCTGATCCCTGAATATGTTTAGACATATATACAGGGTGGCCAAAAAAAAAAGACACAGCCCATGGCGCACATCATCGAACTTTTCGTCACACAGGGAGCCGATGTTAATGAAAGTTTTACGGCGTTAATATTCCTTAGGTGTTCCTCCGTAAACAGAAGCAGGCCCTCCTTCACTGCCCCGCCGTCTTCAGAATATGACGTCATCTGCCGTCACCGTCGAGCTCAACGAGGCTTACCGTAATCGCTCCGGCCTGAAGCTGCTACATAATTTCTTCAATGGATTAACTGTTGAATAGCTTCCCAGAGACATTAGCTGTGACTATGCAAAACCGCTTTTGACCAGCGTTTCAGAGGACGTCGTAATGTCTATGGTACTCGACGACCTCGTTGAGCTCGTACCGTGAACCATGTTTCCGTGGGAAAATCTTCTGATGTCGTCGGTGTAGAAGGCTGTTGTGTAGCTTTTGATAGATTATAATGTGCTCTTCAATATTCAGTTGGGGTCATTTGGTTTGGTTTCGCACGCGTAAATAATTCCGTTTTGAATGTGAGTGAAGTGTCTCTTTTTTTGGCCACCCCTGTATATGCGCAAGAAAGTGGAAAGCAGAGAAATTCCAAAATTTGTCCTCAGCGGGGATCGAAGCTCTGGTTTCGACACGTTTTTATCATTCCCAGAGTCGCTCAGAAAAAATTGTTCTCAGATTGCAAGACTTTCCTGGTCAGAGGAGGGAGTTTTCCGAGGGATTTTCACAACATACGGCGATTTTTGTGAAAATTCTGCAAAAATCATGAGACTTATTTTAAAACTTTCGGATCTCGGACTTTTTGTTGTTGTTTCAATCCTCCCCTCCCCGGGGGTCAATTCTAAGTGAATATACGCTCAAAAGGTAGCAGTATGAATGGGAATGGGGAAGACTGGACCGCGGCTATGGATGAGTTTGGCCCTGAGGCTTGCGACGCAAATTTTTCAGACACGTTGCGCTCCGTGGTGGTGCTTGCTCATTGGGAGCTTCCTTGAAATATGTTTAGAGCCACTGGCGGATTTTACAAACCGAATAGTCGGAAAAAGCATGCAAAAACACTTAGAACGTGGAAGGGGCAACTAGCCGTAATATGCGTATATCGCTGCTCCACCATATCAAGTGAAAGACTTGAGCGAGATATATGCCGAGAGGGAGGACGTATGACACTGCTGCTCAGTGGGTGGATGAGCTTAATCCATGTGTGCACCACTTGGACAAATCTTGAGAAACCTTTGCGAAGGGGGCAAAAACCTTCGCGTGAGATTTCAGCTTCGATAGCCCGGGGCATGCGATGCGCTACGGGAGTTACTGCACTGACTCATGGCCAGTGAGCATCAGTTGTGTGAAGCTGGCCCCTGGTTATTGGTTGACCGCATCTTGATAACTGGAGACTACTCACCAACGGAGGCAGGGTCGGGATCTATTTGGCATGTCTCTGGGTGTAGTGATACGAAATGGAACGTAATCAAAGAAGAAACGGAAGGAAACTGTCAACAAGGCCAAAAGTAAAACCGCTCTCTCGAGCCGAGCAGTGGAGCCTGGCTACGGAATGGCGTATTTGGACGAGTTTCCCTAATATGTCACCCATTGCAGGTTCTATTCCAGCACTCAACACGGCATTCATCACACCCTGGGTGATAGTTGTAATGGAATTCAGAAAGGTAAAGACCACTATCGAAAGGAATGAACTACAGTTGATACCGTATGGAATCAATACTTCTTCCATTCCCAACTCCATCAAGCAAACGACTTCAGATTCCAGCCGCGAGCATGGCACAGTCTTCGCTGCTGATATCACAGTTGGTCTTGGCCAATTCCGATGAAGTTCTCGCTTTTGAACTTATCTAGATCTCTCTATATCCTGGCTCTAGAAGTGTGAGGGTTCTGAGGCAGCCATGGTTTACTGTATCAGTAGCTTTACTAATCCCAATTTTCAATGTTACTCTCTTCAGTGGGAGGAGGCGAGAAATATGGGGGAAGTGATGCAGCGGGTATGTTGCCTTATGTTGTGATGCGTGTGAACCAAAGAATCCGATCATTTTCTTTGAGGCGAAATGAACACTCAGTCGTCCACAAACGCTCGAAATTCCGAGGCTGCATGTCGTTTCCTTGCGAAGCGGAAATAATTTTAATAAGGTTACAATTAATCACTTCACAACATTTTTCCATGGAAATGTGATGATTAACGCCTAAATTCTTCACTAATTAAAATTGTTATTGAACTGATTGATTAACGTGCATTTTTGTTACGGAAAAAGCCCTATAAAAAGGTCGGGCTTCTCCGGAGCAGTCAGAAAGCAGGTGTTTCTTTTTCTATACCAGCTTTAAGTGTCGTTCTTTTCTAGCCTATTTACAGCATGTTCCGTTTGGCCGCCCTAGCTTTCCTAGCCGTGAGCTTTGGCTACGTACAGAAGTATCCTTCTTACAACAGAAATTCTTATTCGGCTCCTTCTTATAAGGCCCCGTCGTATCAGGCTCCTGCATATCAATACCCAGTGCCAGTAAGCAATTCTATTACCTAGACTTGCACTTCTTTTTTCATAATCTAGGAAATCTCTCCTTGGAATCAGATCAGAGAAACACCACTATTAAAAGTATTGTTTAGATCTGGTACAACCCATACCCATGGTACAACGCCTGGTGGGAAGAGAGCAGTGAGAGCAGTGAGAGCCGTGGTGACAGTCGTGAAGATAGTAGGAACAATTATTTAATAGGGTGCTTATAAAAATTTCAGAACAACTGATTTTGCAGACAGAGACCGTTGCCGCAGACTGACCACTTCATGTCAAATGGTTAGAGACGGCTCTACTTGTAACCTTGCAACGATCAGGTTAAGATCTTCTAGTTGGGGTATTGCAACAGGATGGTGCCGTAATTTTCCTCACTATAACGATAATTACGAAAAAAGAGGTTGAAAATAGCATAGAATCAGCCAATAATGTCTCTTATATCTCTTCGCATGCCCAGAGTTCGCGCCGGAGCGGACACTGTGGAAACAGTGAAAAGCGTCAGTATCAGATGTTGGCGCATGATAAGCTTTTCACAGGCAATTGGTGCCTCTTCAATGTGCAAATGTGCGTTTGCACAAGGGGATCAACTGAGTGCTAAATGCGCACCATGCGCCATCATCTTGTATACCCCCTTCTCACTCCCTACAGTGATAGTACTCACCGTAGCGCCCGCAGTGACTGCACGTTCCTTCCGGCGCAAAGTATAAATGCGACCTAATCGATTGAGCACTTTGTTGCGGGGATGATGGGTCGTGACGCTCCCTAATAGTCCTCAGGTGATAGCTGAGTCTAGGCCAAAGGAGCATGGGTATGTGGCCGTTACGCTCCGCCTCAACCATGTAGCAACACTGTACCTTATTCTTGATAACTGTATATGTCACGCAATATTTTTTGAATCTCCACTGTTGCCAGATATTTCAAAGAGAATGGCAGAATGCACGCATACATTGAGTGCTTGACGTTTTTAACTGTTTCCACAGTGTCCGCTCCGGCGCGAACTCTGGGCATGCGAAGAGATAAAGAGACATTATTGGCTGATTCTATGCTATTTTCAACCTCTTTTTTTCGTAATTATCGTTATAGTGAGGAAAATTACGGCACCATCCTGTTGCAATACCCCAACTAGAAGATCTTAACCTGATCGTTGCAAGGTTACAAGTAGAGCCGTCTCTAACCATTTGACATGAAGTGGTCATTCTGCGGCAACGGTCTCTG
>MU868354.1:422751-437714 GCA_036418205.1 Ostertagia ostertagi
AGGCAATTGGTGCCTCTTCAATGTGCAAATGTGCGTTTGCACAAGGGGATCAACTGAGTGCTAAATGCGCACCATGCGCCATCATCTTGTATACCCCCTTCTCACTCCCTACAGTGATAGTACTCACCGTAGCGCCCGCAGTGACTGCACGTTCCTTCCGGCGCAAAGTATAAATGCGACCTAATCGATTGAGCACTTTGTTGCGGGGATGATGGGTCGTGACGCTCCCTAATAGTCCTCAGGTGATAGCTGAGTCTAGGCCAAAGGAGCATGGGTATGTGGCCGTTACGCTCCGCCTCAACCATGTAGCAACACTGTACCTTATTCTTGATAACTGTATATGTCACGCAATATTTTTTGAATCTCCACTGTTGCCAGATATTTCAAAGAGAATGGCAGAATGCACGCATACATTGAGTGCCCAACGAATGGCAAGACTAACACAACGAATGGCAACACTAACAAGACTAACAACAACATCACCACACACGAAGGTGCTGCCACTCACAGTTCCGGAAACAGCGCTAACAAGATTGCCCAATGCAGGCATGGAATGTAAGTTGCTGGTCCTCAAGATAATAGTGATTAACCTAAAGTGGAATTTTTCAGGTGGCGGGCCCAGAACACTGATGGACTTTCCGTTAGCTTTACCAATGTTCGCTGCCTGGATGGGACAACAGCTTCAACTGCAGCCACCACGGCTTCAACTGCAGCCACCACGGCTTCAACTGGAACAACCATTGCATTGGACTAAACGAATTCAAACGCTTACTTTCATCAATAAAAACATGCATTTCTATCGTCTTCCGACTTTCGAAAAACCCATGATATCGCTGAAACAGAAGGTAATAATGTTTTAAAGCCGGCTGGAAATTTCTAATTGGTAATAGGCAATTGGCGCTGAAATATACGGTAAGCCACGCACTCAACTTCCGTGCGGAATTGTAGTGACATTTGAGCGTGCCATATGGTGAGTATAGGTCGGTTGCAAGTGGCGCCGCTACCAAGCATGATCCAACGACCAGAGCGTGTATCGGATCTCGCCAAACTCAGTCAATTCTTCACTCCACCCACTGAATATTTCTATTGGATGATGATAAATCAAAGCTGAACTCTTCCAGTGACTGCACACTTATGGCCCATATATGCAACTCTGAGTGAAGGTTAAATGCATGGCAAAAAGGTTTGCGGAGCACCAAGTGAACTCCCGGGTAATTAAATCTAATCGCCTAATTAGATGCAAACAGTTAGGCATACTCGCTCCCTAGACAACGAATCCTTCTTTTCAATTTCTGCGAAGCTCATCAAAAATTCAACGAAACGGCGAATGCGAACGTTAACGGTTCAGAATATAGGCTTATGAGCAGAACAACTCATGGGTTCGGATCCAGGTAGGTCATCACTTTTGAAGGTCGAACAAATTTTCATAGTTTACGCCCTGCACACGCATTACGTGAGGCTTTATATATGCACTTGCAATAGCAGCTAGAATCCACCACAGGTAACTGACTGAACTCAGTACTATAGTGGGTTATGCGGCGCAATGTGGCTCGGGGGGGGGGACCACTCTATGAAAAGCCATCTAGGACTAAGCCTAAACAGCAGGGACGAACTCCGGAGAATACGAAAATTGCTTCCGTACACCGAGTTCCTCCGGTGCTAACTTAGTTGGGGGGGGCACGCGGCGGCGCGGCAGTCTGCTCACCTGGGCTCTCTCGAGCGAGACAGTGTAAACTCGAACATTCCAGCTTTTCACGCATGTCAAGTGACTGCCCCACCCCCCACCCCCCTAGACTGGCTACACTCCCCCTGGCCCACGGATTTCCGAACATGCCAGGCGAGCAGACTGCCGCGCCGCCGCGTGGCCCCCCCCCCAACTCTAAGTGCTTCCGTCACCCGAGACCTCTGGTGCTAACTTAGTTGGGGGGGGGGGCACGCGGCGGCGCGGCAGTCTGCTCACCTGGGCTCTCTCGAACGAGACAGTGTAAACTCGAACATTCCAGCTTTTCACGCATGTCAAGTGACTGCCCACCCCCCACCCCCCTAGACTGGCCTACACTCCCCCTGGCCCACGGATTTCCGAACATGCCAGGCGAGCAGACTGCCGCGCCGCCGCGTGCCCCCCCCCCCAACTAAGTTAGCACCAAAAATCTTCTCTTCAAAAGCCTAGTCCTAAAACGGAGCGTTTCCGTGATTGACGCGATGTTGCGAGGTGCCCCCCCCCGAGCCACATTGCTCCGGTTATGCTGATTATAGCCGAAGAAGCATGAGGGGTCTGTATGAAATAGCGACCTTTTCGGGAAATTCTGAGCAGCGCTACTCATCAGCGCATGGCCTAATAAATTTTAGGCGTACTATACGGTTACGCTCGCAGTACGCGATTGCAGAAGGATAGTGTAGTAACAGCTCATATATTTTAGTCAAGTTGTACATTGCTTCATCTTGTACGGTCGCTTTCATTTCGGCTGCGGCGAAACCCCCATAGTGTGTTTTCTGTCTGGTTTTTATGTTGTCTTCCTTTTACTAGGTCTGTGCTTCTGGAAATCCCAGTCATTTTCCGCTTTCTATCTGTTCTCTTCTCTCGTTATCTCTTCTTTTCTTAAGTTCTATCGGTGTCAAATTGCTTTCCTTCCGATGTGACATTTATATGAAGAATGCACTTCCACAGAAGTTCCCATTTCTTTTGATAGTCTCACTTTTTAGCAATTTGACGAACTGCTATAGCGCTTTTGATGAGCCACGTGTTCCTTGAACACGTGATCAATTCCAGCGCTTCCAACAGTACGATGCTTTGCAATATTTAGTTTGTTCAATACTTTCTCCTCTGTTCCTTTATGGTCACAGCAATTGCAACTGAGTTTTGACGTCTGTGGTGATCACTCGAAAGGTTTCCCGAAGATTCCGTAGAAGAGCGCATTTTAGGTTGTGTGAGGTGTAAAGTGGCATGGCCGATGCCTCGGCTGCTAACCTCACTAGGCGGATTTATCGTAGCCATCGTAGCCGTGAAGGCTTTAGTTGTAGCTGCTGCCATTAGTGAAGAAGACGGCTTCATCACAGAGGAATTAATCGACACTCAACAGCTAGAATCAGTAAGTTTTTAATATAAGAGTCAAATTTACAGCGCTCAATAAAAGATTTGTCCATGGAAAAGTTGTCAGGTCAAAGCGGTGTAGTTAACTGACCTCTTGACGCTGGAAATTTGTCAAATAAAAACGGCGGGCCAGTTCCACGGACAAGCCTTTTCAAGTTGGCTAACTATAAAAAAACCAACATTCCAGATTACTCAGTCCATTATTGTTTAGCAACTTCGAACTAAATTTTATCTCATCCCTCCCTGCTGTTCGTTTTTCGTCATTCTGCCTTTCCTACCAGAATTTTTGGCACTTTTCCACTATACAAACCCCAAAATGTAAATTTTTAATTTTGTGGGACTTTCTGTGCTTTCTTGTCTACTTTCTGCACTAGTGAGCCCTCTTTTTTATGACACAGGGTCAAAGGGTCACTTTGGGGGGGGGGACTCCGGGTTTACTGGCGGCAAAAGAAGTAGGTGCTTAGTGAGTTGGGGGGGAAGCACGCGGCGGCGCAGCGCCTGTCAACGCAATGGCACTGAGCCTGAGCCTGGAAGGAGGCTCAAATGTGCCAAAAGTCAATCACATATCATAATGTCACAGCTTACCCACTCCTTTCTAAGCTCAGGCTTAGTTTCATCGCGCTTGAGAAACGGCGAAACCGCGTGGTCTCCTAGCGCCCCCCCCCCCCACCTCTTCAACTCAGCACAAGTGCGTGATATCACAGGGCAGGTGGCTTTCTCTCCCATGAGTTCCCCACCTCATACGCTCATCCTTGGGCGCTATGGAATTAGTGAGATAGCGCATACGAACATGAAATGGACACCAGCTCCGATAGTGAATGCCATATTCGGGATCAGGACTTGAAATAACCCCAATTACAAGTTTGCACCGAATTTGGCGAAAACAATCGTCTCGCCAAATGGTACCAGCGTAAAAAAATGAACGTCATACTGCTTATCATAGACTTGGCCCTATAGACAAAGTTACGACTACGTTAAAAGTTTGGGGCTCGCGTAGTGGAACAGTGCCTTTTTACATTTCCATGTCAATAGAGCCATCGTATTGTTGTCCAAATGGGCATAATTTTCAGTGGATCTCGTCGGCATCGATTTTTCTGAACGTGCCCTGGTACGAAGACGTTCTGGTCGAATTTAGCACATTAGCATTAATCCCGGACAGCCGATTACGCTGACTCTAGAATAGAATGAAATCCGCAAACGTACGGTAGTGATTCGTTTTGCTGTGTAGTTCTCTTTTCAGGTACCACTAACCGCAGAGAATGCAATTAGTGAAACTACCCCATGTTGTAGGAATCCCGCCTTAGAGAATGCCAATTACCTTTATGTGAGTTTGCTGTGTGTACCTAATCTTCACTTGGAGCTATTTCTCACGCTTGCCGAAACACAAACTTTGGTATTAGAATTCCTGGGTCTCATCCAGTGAGGCGGAGGGGCATATGGTGCCACGGTTGTTGCCGCTTACAGAATTCACAACTTCTGCAAGAGTTGGAAAACCTCGCGCTGCGTGAACCGTATCGCTTTCACCTGTACAATCACTTTGGAACTTTCTGTGCGAAAGAGAGGATTACTGTAAGCGGTATATACTATCGAAACATGCCCTCCAATTCCTTGTTGGATGAGACTAGAAAACTAATCCCTATCACCTCAAGCTGCATGCTGAGCTCACCAAACTAGCTTCACTGTTGCTTGTTTATAAACTTTCATGTAGAAAGGTCTTTTTTAAAAATGAAGGTTGGAAAAAAATCTCCGTTCATTGGTTCATCAAGTAGTCAAATTTCGTGTTCGAAGAGCTTAACGAGCATATGCTGACAACAGTGACTCCAGATCTGCTAACCATTGATTCTGTGGGGATCTTTTTGGGAGCGGGTCGAGCATAGCGTTGCAAAAAATCTTCCAATACGATTCCCTTCACTCCTATTTTCTTTTGCCTTTACGAATTCGAAGAATCCCATGGTTAGGGGTGGGGGGGGGGTGCGAGTGCGGCTATCCCCAAGCTTTTCCCTGCTCCCTGTTTCTGATACTCTCGATCTTATAGCAGTTCAAATTTTGGAGCAGTAAGCCTTGGCATAGAATCCGCGACACATGTTTGACTGGGCTCTGAAAAAGTACGCGCTTTCCCCTCGAAGTGTGATGAATAGCACCAAGTGGAAGCGAATCTAACACCTCCTTGCGTGTAGAGCGTAATGTGGCTTTTTAGACTACACTGCTCAGTAGTTTTCAGTTCAATGTTCACAGGTTTCGACTATGGATGGCCGGCTTCATGCACTTGATGCTGTTAACGGTGGCAGAGTAGTATGGGTGGCTGATTTTGATGCTGAAGCGCTGCTCTGTGGAACGCTTGGCAAAGTACAGGTCTGAAACTTTCATCATTTGGATACAGTTACACATAGTTTTACAGAATTATTCAGTATTTTTTACAAATTTTATTTCATGCTTTCCGTAGAAACTCAGAAATTGCCTTTTGCTAAATGCGCTGAACGAGCTTTTCAACTCTGTCAAAATGTAGGGATGTCTTGCAGCTAATCGATCTTACCGTTTTCATTTCACATGTTTTCAAAAATTCCTTCCTGAAGGCTGGCGTTCATCTCAGAACGGCAGCTAGTTGTCTCTGAAAATTGTTTTTTTTTCTCTGGATGTTGCATTTACGGTTTCACCTCTGCTAGTGTGCACACATTGATTCAGTTCTGAATTGATTGATTAATTTAAGCCAATGAAAGTTGATGGGCGCCTGTTCAACCTTATCCCTGCTCTAGACGGTACGCTCTACATGTATTCACGTGATGATCACCTTCTGGAGCCAATACCTCTGAACACGGATCTCCTTCTTCAGGTTTCTCATCCTTAGATAAGAGCAGTATAAAAAGTGTGTGAGATGGCGAATTTTTTTCATTGGTGAATATTAGTTCTTACTGAATCGGTCAAGGGAGTATACTTTTAGTTGCTGCGAAGCTAGACCGGGGAGTGGAGGGCGTGGGGGGGGCGTAGCGATTTCAAGTGCGTAAGCGCGCAATACACACAATTACGCCAAGAAATGTGAGAATTGATAGGACTAAGGGTGCGGTCATATTTCAGGTGGAGGAAGCTCAGAGTATAAAGAATTTCCAGTTTTTCCCGAAGTTCTTCCCCTTTACCGAGTTTGGTCCCATTGAGTGAAAGGGAGACAATTCCATTCTGCCGAGAAAAAAGTGAAGAGATTAGCTATACGTTACAGTCGCGCGCAGTGCGCACCTAACGTGTTCAAAAGTCTGCATACCACCCCTCCCCCCATTCTAGTTTTGCACCAATTTTCATGATATGGTATTTGAATAATCAATAGTTATCACCATATCATACGATGCTCCTTCAGGCGTCGATTCGTGTCGGTCATGATGCAGTGGCTGGAGGGCGTACAATATCTACTACGGGAGTTGATCCTTTGACAGGAGAGGTATTTTTCATTCCATTGATTTTGCTGTCAGTCTCTGCGGAAGAATAAGAGATGGGTGTTCTTCTCACAGGTGCGTTACCACTGTTCATCTTCACATTGTGATTCCGTTGTGACTGAGCCTGTTACATCCACCCTTGTCTTTCGTCGAAGTACTAGTAAGGTCCGTGCTGTTGATGCGTTAAGTGGTCACGAAAGGTGAGTTTTCACATAATTTTCAAAACGCCAGCTACAGCACCTTTTTTTCTGAGAAACTGCTTATAAAATGCATCTATTCATGCTACAGGTGGAACTTGTCTGTGTCAGAGTACGATGCAACGCTGGTCACTGTGAATCGCGGCGAACTTTATCCTAGAGGTGCTAGGTAAGCTGAAAGATCGTTCCTCTTTGTGAAGTAATCCTTTGCGATTTTTTCAGAATTCGTTATCTCGTGCAGCCGCCGGATGGAATTGTCACGGCCTATGATAACTGCGGTAACGAATTATGGTCTCGCCAACTCGGTAGCCATATAGCGCATACTTGGAAGTTAGAAGGCGGCGAGCTGAGTGAGGTGAGCTCCTAGCTGGCTAGATTTGGCTTGAATTTATAAATAGACATGACAGGTCTTTCAGGTTTCTCTTTTTAACACAGAGAATATTCACACGTTGTCCATAACTGATGGGCAGCCAGGATCTTCAGCGAGCACGACTCCTAGTTCGGAGTCATTGTTTTATCTAGGTTCATCTTCAAATTCCAATATTTTTTTTACAGTTTTTTAGCTAGGAAATTTGTCGCATAATCGCCTCCTTCTTATTATTTTGAGTGGAATAATGTCACTTTCCTAAGTAGCCTGACCATGTGTTGTTTATAATTGAACTTTATCAGGATATCTCATCTCAGATATTGGATCTCGTTTCTTTCAGGTACCGTAGGCGATGAACCATTCATCATGCATTCCACTCATGTTAAGAAAGAAATGATTAGAATTGCGAAAAATATGGATTATAGCGAACCAAATCCATCTTCAGCGAGTGGCCAGCTCACTCGATCTGGCACCACGTATTTGATTGAAAAGGGCACTGTAGGTAAGTGTATTTCCTTGCAGTTGGGTATACAGGAATGGGTGTGGTTTACTAGGACAGAAAATGTCTTCTTCGCTTTCGCAGCGCGAAACATTTTCGCTCTTGGAACCTCAGGTCCATCGCTGATCATGAGTGGACCTGGAGTTCCTGCAGCGAAAATGTTCCGCGCGCGAAACACGAAAAAGTCGCTCTCTGTCCTAGTATACCGTACCCTACGGGAAACAAACGTGCAAACATCTAGTAGGCGTTAAGTGACCAAAAAACGCAAAATCGCCAAGCCTTTTTGTGTGATTTTCTGTTCAAATTGTAGGTTTATTAAGTGTTGAGTCATTTCTCTCTTCCCGGAACTTTGAAGGCTTCTTGTTGCTGCACATAGGCAGGGTATTTTATAAAACTATTTGGCAGATGATCTCCTATCGGCGTCGTATAAGCGCTCATTCACTGCTCAACAAGCGAAGAAAAACAATAAGCAAGTTGCTATCCGTGATTCACGTGGGCTTCAGGTAGTTGCAACAGAAGAAGGTTAGTACAGTTTTCGCTCCTGTTAAGTTACCGCACCTCATCAAACCTTATAATGCCTTTATAAACAGTCTTAGCTTTCATGCTGTTGCAGTATTGCCTTATGATTTATAAATTTGCACCTCGCTTCTACTGCCCATAAATTCATTCCTTTATGGTTGAGTAGTACTGTTTCAGTGTTTTTACAAATACTGCTTGATTTATTTCTCAGGAAGAAGTACTTATGCAGTGTCGTGTCCCAATAATGAAGGAACGGCTCTGATTGGAGAAAAGGATATTAGGAGTGCGGCATTTGATGATCCAGAAAACGGTAAGTTTCACACAGTTTTAGATATTTTCTCAACTTAAGGAAAATTTACTGTGACAGCAAACAGCTCGGCCTTCCTTTTTCATCATGTTCTAACGCAATATTGGGTCTTAAATAAGCCTACGCGTGCTCTAGGACAGAAATGTGTGCTGGTTCATAAGTCCGTGCTACCGTTAGTTCTGTTCACGTGAGCGTCTATTTGTTGTTTCGCATCAGATTTTCTTCGTGTCCCCAGCAGTTCCTTTTTCGCATTATTGGCTTGTTGTATCCCATTCAAGACGTTCTGATGCTCATTGTTCTATTATACATTACTGCTCCCTTGTAAGGATAACTTCATGTACAGATTGATTTCTGACATCATCGATTGTGGCTAATTTGGCCGCTACTGTTGTGCATTTGTTTTTCTCGTATTGGTGAGCTGGTAGATATCATGGCCATACATTGTGTGGGTAGGATGAAGAACCATCTCACTATATAGGACTAGTTGGCAATGGGCTGTATAGCTAAGGTTTTGGGAGGACGAAGAACGTCTTCGAAGCATCAAATAATCTCATACAGGGATGATTCCATTTTAGGCAACCAGGGATGGTTCGTGCTACGCCCTTCTGGGAAGACGAAGAAGCGAACAGCATTTTTCGAGGGTCTCTTGGACCCAAACCAATGTCCAGCCAATTTAGTTGAGCGCATGAGTAGGACGCTCAGAGTCGATAATATGGTCTCTGGATGGTGGTATGTGTAGAATGTTCCAGTAGTCCCACTTTTCTTTCTGTAGGGTTTACTTATTAAGGAGAGTTGTGGCACTTGCTATGCTTGGCCTTGTTGGGTCGGCGACAGTGATATTGCATGCTCTCGTAGGTCGCCGAAGAAGACGCCAAGGCGCCTTGACTGATTCTCCCTCAAGCTCCGATGTGTCTTCTATGAATGCCATGAAAAAGGTATGTGTTACGAGATTCTATCCACTTCATTCTCATTTCTTGGTTTCTTCTGTTTTTTTTTCAACTTGTGATGTTCAGTTTACTTCATCTCTCTAGCGCTAGTCTCTCGCAGTCATAAGGTCCGCTGAATTTATCAGTCTTCTTTGGGCTCCTCGCGGTCGCTTGCCTTGCGCTTCGAAGTCCATTGCTTTCCTTATCGGGTCTGTGTCCTCCTTAGCACGTGCCCATACCATCGCAGACGCTGTTCCCGCACCTTCAGCTGGACAGGGGCAGTCTGCATGACCGCTCTGACATCCTCGTTTCTGACCCTGTCCAGTCGCGTCCAGCCGCAGGCCCATCTCAGCATCCTCATCTCAGCGGAGTGAAGCTGCCTTTCGTGATTCTTGTTCAGGGGCCAGCACTCGCTGCCGTAGCATCGCAGGCCTTACCACTGTCCGGTACACCTTTCCTTTGAGCGTTCTGGAGCACCTTCGATCGCAGAGGATTCCAGTGGACTCCCTCCATTTCATCCATGCAGCGTTGACTCGAGCCTTCACTGCCTGATCCACACTACCGTCGGCTGCCAGATCGCTCCTCGGAAATCCTCCACTCTTTCGATGGTTTCTCCATGATCGTCATCATCGGTTTTGTATCTTCATAGGAGCTCAGCAACTTGGTTTTTTGACAGTCTGGAGCCCACTTTCTGCCAGCACTTCTTGCCATTTCTGCACCTTTGGCCCGAAGTTCTTCTCTGCTATCCGCTATCAGGGCGATGTCGTCAGCGTAGAGGATGGTCTTTAGTGGTCCTTCCATGAGCCCCTTCACCATGGACATCTAGTGTTAGGAGGAAGAGGAACGGGCTCAGAGCTGACCCTTGGTGCACCCCAACCGTGATGTCCACCTCTTTCGTTAGGCCATGTGGGGTGCGTATGGCTGCCTTAGCCCCGTCGTACATATCCTTCACCAGCGAGACCAGGTGTTCTGGCACGTTCCGTTCTCTGAAGCGCTCTCCATAGTACTGCTCGCAGGTAGACCGGTCGAACTCTTTCTCGGAGTCGAAGAAAGCTAGTTAGCTGAGTCTGCGCTTTTCTGACACGACATCCGTTACTGGTCTTGCAGGCATGAACCAGAACTGTTGTTGTAATGTTCACTTGGCTAATCTGGAAACTTTTTGTGTTCGAATTCAGTATTCACCTTTAGACGAAGAGAGCGGAAACTCGTTCGACATCGGCCGGACCATCAGTCGGCACTTCAACTTTGTCAATTGCTCCATCTCCAGCTGATCAAGTCACTCGGCAGCGCAGGACAACTTCTAGTCGTGAAAGCGGCTGTGAACCTTTCCATAGCAAGTTAGTGAATCTAAAGTCCAACAGCATGGTTTTTGTAGTTTTTGTCCATCAAAAAGCTTGTGTCACGTGTTCCAGGTTTCTTCAAGACTTTGAGCCAGTAAAGTTGCTTGGGCACGGAGGCTTTGGTGTGGTTTTCGAGGCAAGAAACCGCCTTGATGAATGTCCTTATGCCGTGAAACGAATAGCGGTTGCGAATAAGTGAGTAGTAATCGCAGATTTTTGCACTTTATTTATTTGTTTTCATTTTTCTCAAATAGAGTAGTGCCTGAATGTTAGCATTGTCTCATTTGACAACTTATTCAGCGAGCGCGCCATCCAGCGAGTTTTGCGTGAAGTGCGGGCTATGGCAAAATTAGACCATCCTGGTATAATCCGCTATTACCACACATGGATCGAAAGGCCTCCTGATGGTTGGCAGGTGATTTTTTTTGATCTGGATGATTGTTTGTATCTCAAGAGGATTGCTCAAAGCTATCACATTAAGGAAGAGGAAGACTGTCTCATGCTGAAGGGCATGCAGTTGCGCTTCAAACGCAAGGTGGAGGAGGACGAGTCGATGCCCATTGAAAGCTCTTCGTCATCAGCGATTGTTCCTCATCCTGTGTCAGAAAGCAGCCTTCACCCATCGTTGAAGTAAGTGCTTTTGATGCCTTCAATAGAGATTCCCAATTAGCGACGAACAAATGAAGTAATTTCAAAATTTATGATTTGAAAAAACGGTTTTCCATCTGATACGCTGCTGATTTCAGTGATATCGTGGCTCCAGCCCTCAACGGGCATAGTGACGACGGCTCATGGCTTGACGATGTTACCGAAAGTAAGGCGGAAATGGATGAGTCCTCATCAGACAGCGAAGATCAGGTTGCGAGAGGTTAGCTGCGAAGTATTTGTTCGCTCACGCTCACTTTCTTGAATGAGATGTGTTCATGCGTATAAGTTGAATATCTGGTTTTCTTTCGAGAATCATTTTTCGGCGGATATTTATCACTAAGTTCATTTGAATTATTGTTAAGGTGACAATAATGTGGCTGCAGAAGAGTCCGAAAGCATCATATTCGGAGCTGAGGAAGCTGGTGATTGCAACGAGCTGGCCGCTAAAAACTCCGATGAGCTTTCGAAAATTGGCAAAAAGGTGTGTAGCGTAGTTTACTGCCTAATGATTTCCTCCTTTGCACGTTCATGACCACATGATTCCGTCTATGCTCTAGAATTTTGATAAACTTCTAATTTTCATTGCTTTTAATTCAAAATCCCGTGAGTCTGATTATGCTGTTTTATAGATGGTGCTGGTAACGTCTACCGATGAAGATCTGATGCCAAGTGCAAATACCAGCAATTTTGTCTATATCTATATCCAGATGCAGGTGATTCATTGCTTTGCATCCTTGCGAAGCCCCTCTGTAATTCACAATTCAGAAGATTTTTCATATTACAATTACGTCTGAAGACCAGTGTTGTTGACTTTTTATAATCAGTTGCATCACATATTGTTGGCTAGTGGAAATGCTCATTGATAGATGCGCAATTCTGAATGCAGAGAGGAGGTTTAAGATTTCTGATTGTCTATCTCATGTTGGGTCTTCAGTTATGTCAAGAGCAGACACTTCATGCTTGGTTGTCTAAGCATCGGTCGTGGGAGGATCGGCCCTTGGATAAAATGAAAGTGTGGATGGCTCAGTTGTGCAGTGCAGTGAGCTATATCCATCAACAAGGCCTCATTCATCGCGATATCAAGGTGAATTTTTTATGCTGTTTTCTTTTATTGGTTTTAATTCGTTTTGTGCTCTAAAATTCGCGTGTTTTTACGTGAAAAATGCTATTCTTATATAATTCGAACTTTGTCTGCTGCGGTTATACTTGAAAAAATGTGCAGCTCCTCATTTTGCGCATATGTCTTTTTTATAGAATATTATGTTAATTGTTAACCAACATGGCTAGTTCGATTTTTTCAAGGCACTGAACTTGTAATATCGAGAGAATCAATTATATCAATTGTGTTTTCCAGCCACAGAACATATTCTTCGCTTCTGACCAAGCGTTAAAAGTAGGCGACTTGGGACTGGTTACCAGATGTGTGCCGGCTGAGGACCAACCAATTGAAAAGAATGTTTCTCAGTCAGCCCTCCATACTGATAACGTAGGCACAAGAGGGTACATGAGCCCTGAGCAGGTGTGGTTGGATTGATATTGATCGTTTTTTTGGCATCTACTGCATAACTACATGTTTTAGTTGGCTAATAAGCCATACACATTCAAAGTGGACGTATTCTCTATGGGACTGATCTATTGTGAACTTGTGATTCCTTTTCAAACGCTTATGGAACGTAGCCTCACTCTCAGCGATCTGCAACATGGCCGCATGCCAGATGCGCTGAAAGGAATGAAGGAAGAAGAGGTGAGTCTAAAAGTTGTTCTTTTCATTATTATTATAGTATTCAAAAGATGAGAGGCGTAATGGGGAGGCTTCTTCTCGACATCAGCAGCGAATTTTATATTTCGCGTCCAAAAATGCGGCAAGCTGCGGCCAAAAACAGCAGCTAACAAAGAAAAACGAGTCAAAATGCGGCACAAAGAAAAACGAGTCAAAATGCGGCAATCGTTTTCTCGAATTAAGTTTTCTCGTTGTTGTGCGGAGAGTTTGTTGAATAAGTAAGCCCAAGAGTTTGTTCGTTCCCTTATTCTGTCCTGACGGATTCCTAATTAACTGGGAACATCTCCTTATCCCCCGGTAGCTACAGTTCGGCCGGCTGCGTGTACGGGCATCAGATCCTGCTTCTCGCCGCACAATGTCAATTATCCTCCTAAGTAATGTCTCTTTTTCTTACAAAAGCCCATCCATGAGTTCATATGTGTGAAGTCGTTCTAGATAAATGTACGCCCTAGGGACGAAACATTGAACCTTACGTCACACCCCTAGTAGAATGTGCTTCTTCATTGGGGTGCTCTATTCACAGGAACGAGTGAATGCAACCAATCTCCATTCTGTGATCAGTTTTTACTACTGAATGAAAACTCACAGGCTTGAATGCACATTATCGTTACTCGAAATGTTTGCATTTCCCAAGTGGTAGCCATGAGAAAAGTTCCAGGTCGATTTCATCGTTTGGTTGACCAGCATGGATCCGGAAAAACGTCCAACGTGTGATGAAATTCTGGATTCGGATTATATGGCCGGCGTTGAAACGCGTATGTTGATGGGTAATCGTACACCAGGTACAAGACGGCGTATAAAAAGCGAAGCTGCTTTGCTGGATGGGTCAGCTTGAGGTTTATAACAGTGCACGACAAGTTTTCATGATCGTTGTTGTGGAAAGGTGTGCTGCTGAGCGGTACTTCTCTTATGTAGCATATGAAAAATTATTTCTTGGGTTTGTAGAATTCTAGCTTTTTTTGTAAAAAATAGAATAGTTCCGATAGCGCAGCTATGATTTTTTTTCGTTGAATGATTGAGATTGTTTTGCTCAGTGTATTTTACTCTTTTCTTTTGCTAGTACAACTGTGTAGCGTGTTTAACTATCACCAGCCACGGAGTTGTTTTGTTATAATGGGTCCTTGATGTGATCTTTTTTCTATTCCCGATTTCTTTCTCTTAATGTATATTGTGTAAATAGCCACCTTTGGCGGGACTTCCAAATTAGGGTATTCAAAATAAATGATTTATGTGAGTTTTTGTTGTATCGGTAATTGGATGTAAAGTCGAGGGTATTTTTTCTTCACATGCAAAACATAGTCCGCATTGGTCATGTGGTATCGGGACAGAACGCTGCATTGCCCTGGGGCCGTATCCTATCTTCCCCAGGGGGACGCGACCCAGACAGGGTACGTCGTAGGACTAGCCATACTCGGCGTTTGTAGACTGCAGACAGCGCGACCCCTTAGAGAAAAGAGTGCCTCAACAGGGGAGGGTAGCTACAACATCACGCGTTCAATGGCGGGTCCTATGACGCAACCCTGTCTCCCCCAACCGTAGGATAGAATCAGCTGCGGGCGACGCGTCCCCTTTAGGGGATGGATAGGGTGCTGCCCCTGTACAGTTGAGATTCTCGCCAAACTTGGAAACCTGAATGTTGTGTGCTCAGCGTGCCGCACAACGCTCCTTTTGATTTTAGTGTACAGTAGCGGTCAAAAGTTTGGGAACTTTTTTATTTTCGATCTAGCTAAATCGACACATAACGAAATTATCTCAAATTAGATATACATACAAAATCAAGTCTAGAATATGGCGGAAAGACTAAAATTCAAAATGTAATAATCTTTTGAGAAATAAGATTTCTTTCAAGAAATGGCGCGTCAAAAGT
>MU868355.1:12818-24212 GCA_036418205.1 Ostertagia ostertagi
GGGTACTTGAAGGTGTTGAGTGGAGGCAGCAAGAAAGCCACTGGAGCTGTCGATAATATTGATAACTTTCTGCCAATAAGGTGATCAGCTGTCCCCCGCAGGGTTCCACTTATTGATCGTGTTATAGCTCCTTCCTTGGTCCTGGGAGCATTTCACTACTGTACAATCATATGATCCTAGGTCACAGAAACGTCGATTGGCGCAGTAGGGTGCGATCATTCGCGGGATCAGTTCTCCATGATACTGGATGTTTTGCAACCCTCATAGGTTACTACCTTGCTTTCTACAATTCTTTCAAAGTAACCAGCAATGCTTTGTGGTGCAGTGGCAAACGTCGCGCTCATGGGCGCTGCATTACATGGTTCAAGTCCATGGCGACGCGACTTTTGCTAGGAATGTAGTGAAGTTCGCCATTCAGAGCGGGGTCATCTGGCTGTCTCGCCTTTCATTATTCACCGTTTACGGCCGTAGTTCACCACCTTTAACTCCCAGTCTATGGCACTTTACTACCGTCCCAGAACACCGATGGGCGGAGCACAGGCTGCGGAGGCGGAGCTCAGGAAGGATTGGCAGCCCAGGGCGCTGAACTAGCGCACCTTTGGCCACGAAAAGGCCACATTCGCTTCCTTGGCCCCTGACTACTGCTTCCACTGGTGCATGTACTTCCATGCTGCACACACACTTTATCGTAATCTCTCGCTTTAAATATCTCGTTATGCTTTTAAGAAAAGGAGCTTCATGAGAGATCATGAGATCAAAAGAGTGGGATCTTATGAGTGGAAAAGTGAAGGAAGATGACGCTTCGTCGCAAGATCGCCAAATTCCCACAACTTCGATACCAACGCTTTTCTGTCATGAAAAAAGGAAGAATGAGTAAAAAAAGCATTTAAGTACCAACCAAGAGGGTAACACGCTCTGATTTTACGACGCTACTCCTTCCATTATTACATTTACCGGTGTTTCTTCAGTAGTAGTACCGCATATCATGGTCAATCCGTAGCAAACAGTTGTGCAGTATCACAAAGAACTTTTATTATTAATCCTTTTCTTCCGTAATAATCGTCTCGACATGGATTGTACAATTTACAGTTACGGATTTGACAATAGCAGCTTCAATGTATTCATACGAGACCAAATCAGAATCCCTGATTACCCGTTGCTGACTATGAAGTTGCGACATCTCACTTTCCACCAAATTGACCTCCGAATCCGCCGCCATAGCCGCCGCCGCCATAGCCGCCGCTGCCAAAGCCGCCGCCGCCAAAGCTAGGTCTACCATATCCGCCAACTGGAGGACGATCGTAGTTGTTCACTGGTTGCTCGAAACCGCCACCACCGCCACCGCCATACGATGGGAACTGCTGTGGATAGCTTGGGCGCCCGTATCCACCACCGCCGCCGCCAAACGACACCTCGCTGACTGTCACTTGTGGTGGTGGAGGTGGTGGAGGTGGAGGTGGTCCAACTTCAGTCTGGAATCCGCTGTCCATGGGTGGAGAAATCATTTCTGGTCGACCATAGCCTCCGCGACGAAATCTGAAAAAGTAACGACTAATTCACATATTTTTGAGCCACCGATCAGAAACCAATCACGAAAGGGCAAATAAGCTTGAGCTCATGATTTGACGCACATCTTTGCGTATTTTTCTCAAGCGGCCCTGTTCGATCCTTGGAACAAAAGTAATAGTAGTACAGTATCTCTACATTTTAGATGTAAACATAGCTTGCGTTTTAGGTATAGTATAGCGATGTACCTAGTAGGGGATTACATAATTTTCGACTAAAGAATAATTGTTGATTGTTTATTGGAAATTACAACGAAGGCGGACTTGGTGTAGTGGTAAGCGGCTCCACCTACCACGCGCACGGCAAATGTTAAGGTAAAACTCGGGTCAAGCCTTGTCCTGCGCATATGCCCCTCATACTCAAAAATCGTATGCCAAATTCCACTCAAACGGTCACTTTAATCCTGAATATAGATTTGATGCGTGGCGCATCTCAGAAGGGATTCCTCGACGCTGAACGCTTCCACCATTCAATGTCAGCACGGTTTCTGAGTAGTTTGAGCCAAATTCAAAATCATTCACTCGATAATTCGATCTAGTTCAGATATTCAAAAGTTCATACTTCTTCTCCAAACAGAGCATCTTCTCAGAGCATTGATGAGTTAGGATGAAAATTATGTTATTATTTTGTGAGGTTCCTCCTATACACGGGAGGGGGAAGCAATAAAAAAGACATTTTGTCTCCACTTCAGATGGATTTAATCACATTTTGCTCAATTCAGACCGAATGGTTCCAACTTATATTGAAGAGCACATTTCATTCTATAAGAAAATCTTCATAGTGGCCACCTACGTGGACGGCATCAGAAAAATTTGCCCCGGAAACATGGTGCACTGGTCGAGCTCAATGGGGTCTTCGAAGGATCGTGTACCATAACGACCTTTACTGAAAAGCGAGTTCCGAGGGGGTTTGCATAGTGCAAGCCAATTATGTAAGAGCTTCAGGATAAAGCAGTTACGGCAGGCCTTTTTGAGCTTGACGACGATGACAGATGACGTCATATTCTGAGCCTGTGTCGACTTATAGAGGGACATTTAGGGAATACTTTGCTGAGGAACTCCCGTCAACGACAGGCAATCTCTGCGAAGAAAAAAGGGCCGAAGTGCCGACATAGGCAAAATGTCTTTTTTTTTGGCCCCCTGTATATGTATGTAACTCGAATATCAGAAATCTTCGTTGACTTCCTGAATACTACCGGCTACCAAAAGAGAAATGAACAGAATGATTGCAAAGGTTCTTGGCAGGAGCTTCTCTATAGGTTTAGTTCCCCTATTTCTATATCTTCATCAGTCATTTTCTTCTCACTACTGTATTTTTAATCGAGCTTAGTCGCTTCTCCCATTCAATTTCATAGTTACACACCCTTTCAAAAAACGAGAAAAGCGTCGGGTGCAGACCATACACCACAAGTGACGACGGCCACAAAATGTAATGTTTTCTGCCAATGAAATGATTAGCCTGCAGTTGTATTCTATAGTTGTCACTAATTACAACTATCATTTACCAAAAATCAGCTATCACTATGAACCACTACTAACCAGATTTACTTGGAGGCCGTCGTCACTTGTGGTGTATGGTCTGCACCCGACGCTCTTCTCGTTTTTGAAAAGGAGGGTTCCTAATTCCAGCATTTCTTCAAATATTTAATGGTTGCTATTGCGTGCATTTTTGAAGTGCGCATATGTTCCACGAGGTCGCAAATTTTTAGAATAGAAGCACGTCCAGCACTGGTCAAAAATAATGGCCGAAGTGGAGTTTTTAGCACTCTCCCATCTTCACTAAAGCGACTGGCTCCATGTTTTAGCCCTTCATATGCTTCAAACTTCTTTTCTCGACTACATAAATCATTATTAATATAAAAATTGCAAGCTAGCCTTTTTCGCATCTCGAAATTGAACAAACATTGTGTTATTAAAAGAATAGTACTAAGGTGGAATTCAGAACTTTTTCAGTGGAAAACTGATGTGCACGAGAAATCGATACGGTGGGTAGCTTTGACCGTTGCAAACGAAGGCTTTAAAGTAGTGTAGTACAATCGCTTACCTCAAAGACGATACAGCACCGAAGCAGAGCAAAAGGCAGTAGATCTTCATTTCGACGTTGTTATAAAGCGGAAGATACGTCCACTTATATACAGTTTATGCGGTATCGAGTTCGCTGAAATGGCGTGGGCGTAATTGTTTGCGTTAACTTTTCAGACAACGCGGAAGAAGGCGGAATACAAGAGGAATGAGCTTGTGACCAATACCACTGAATCATGCTTAATTTACGGACTCCACATTTGGCCAATCTACAGCTTTGCGCATAATTACACTGCTGAGACATTCGCTCAGAGAGAAATCGGTGAGTTTCACTACCTACCACTGATCTCATTAGCGTATTGCTGACTGCATGAGCAATCTTTTACTACATATCTCTCATTATTTCCGAAGCGCAGTGGAGGCAAATTAGGTAAACCCAACAAAAGAACCCTGGTTTGTATTGCAGAAATCCGGTGTGTCCTCTGTTCATCAATATTCCTCTGCAAAGTCCAAGAGAAGGTTATGGCATCTCTGCCTGTTCCAGAAGGATTTGAGGCTCCTTTTACCGCAGTACATAGGACCTGGTGGCCTTCTAGCCTGCCTTGTGCGTGGGATTTTTTGGTACCTATTTGATTGATTCATAGAGAAAATCACGTCTTTATGTGGTCCATTCGAATATTCGTTGAGGATGTTGCGTAGTATTACCTTGCCATTGTGTTAGGTTTTCCTTTTTGGTTTTTTTAAGTGATGTCGTTTTTCTTACGAAGAAAATTTTTTCTATGAAGCCCACGTTTTGATATTATACTGTACATCATTCGAAATAGAGCTTCTGCTCTACAGTAATATTCACTTATCGTTTACATGCACTGTGAACTTGTTGAATTCCAAGCTTATGATTAGGAAGGTCAGGTCGACGAAAATTAGCCAAACTGGCAAATAGCTCCAACTTTGCTTCCGTCAGGAGAAATCGATCAGTGAAGCAGTATGTATTCAGTCTTGATCTCTTCTGAACATCCTGCTATTAGGTTGCCCAAGAGCCTTATCGCATTTTTTCTCAAATTTGGTTTTTCTGGTTTACTGCTAAGAGCAATCGGTTCTTTGAATTCAGATTCTTTGGTCTCCGTCTAAGGGCACGTGCGAAACGGAGACTAAACTACTCTTTGAATCCCACCCCTTTAAAAATTTTGAGAAAAGTACATATAATATTGAGATCCAGGAAACAACTTTTGATTTTACAAGCTGAATGGTTCAATGACTACAAAATCAATAATTTTGTTGAAATTTCTACTCTAAAACGCAAGTTTTACATCACACATTATGACCACTAGATGCTTTTTTCGCTCTATTCGCAAATGCGTTTCATTTTCATTTTCGTTCTGAATTCGGTCGAATTTTAGGTGTGAGCCGTAAGGTGTCCAGCGACCACGGAAATCACCCCAATATGAAAAGATTTTCCTTTAAAGCGGCTAAATCTGTCAAACATGCATTTCATACGTAGTCTATTAATCTAAATAGACCACCAGTTTTTGAACGCCTCAGTGAAAAAAAAACTTAGTTCTAATTCGACAAAATAAGTGGATAGTGGTCAACCATCGACTTCTGGCAGAAGACAAATTTGAGAATAGAACGGCATGATTTTTTGAAGAACCTAAAGGCGTGATTGTTTTTCATCAGTACCACGTTGATAACTGGAACCTTCTATCAATTGGCCCGAAGTTTCGACCTTGTCTTCTTCAGAGGCCTGTAGATAGCTCGAAGAATGGACTTCACTGAAGACTTCGGTGAAGTCCATTTGCTCTATTAACATCACTAACAGGGCGTAAGCTGATGCTCCGCATAACTGGTGGAACCTTTGGTGAGTTCGTTATCGTATCGGGTGGTTCCGAGGTGTTTCTCAACACGACGTCGGAAACGCTAGAAGTGGGGGGGGGGTGCTTGGTCGGGTAGATTACAAGATCAAAAAGCTTCGAGCTATCTTCAGGCCTCTGAAAAAGAAGGTCGAAACGTCAGGCCAATCAATAATTTCCAAGTATCGACCTCACGTGGCACAGAAGAACTAAACAATGCGAAACAAACATTACCAGTAACACCGAGGTTCAAACAAGGGATAACACGGAGACTAGTGGCGGAATGTTTTAAAGAGGTTGTGACTAATGGCTAATTTTTGTCGGCTGGACGTGCCATGTTGTGCCTGTGTCAATAAGTTCACAATGTATGTGCAAAACAGGTAAGCAGTTTTTTAGAGCACACATTTCTCTTTTGAACCATATATAACATTAAGAAGAATCATGGAACCTTAGAGAAGAAATTTCGATATGAAAAAAAAGCGATATTACTTATCGGACAACCCATTATAAACTTGAAACATTTTGGGGGATTAACCCATTTTTCTCCCAATCTTTTAATCCTATCCTTTTGGAAAGAAGTCATGGTAGCAGGACGGATTGTGGTGAATTAGTCCGACGACGGCATTGCAAAACGTGCTCGGTGCGGGGGTTATCCCGGATTGGGTCCCGTTCAGATCATAGGAGCTTTTTTCAATGAGGTCGAGTTATTGGCACTTTTTCAGTAGGGGACAAGAAAAACTTCTACATCAGCTGCTCTAACACTTCATGCCTTTACGTGCGCCAAATGCGCAGTATATACCACTACGATTCTCAATGGAAGCAGAATACATTCAAATTACAGAATGAATTTCCTCTATCCTGAAATAGAGTAATTTTTGAGGAGTAATTTTCGTTCCTGCAATTGTTCGTCAGGTGACAGAGAATGATGGGGTGCAATCGGCTTTACCTTAGTTTGTTCTGTATTACCGTTTCTGGATGACTGCGGTCTCTAACTGCCGTAACACTCTACACAAAATTTTCTTCGAAGAGATACTGTTGCATTGCTTATTGAAAATTCTGCAGTTTTGCTCGAACAACATTCGCAACTCTTTGTGCGCTTCCAGTGCTTCTTTTCTTCGTTGACAAACGTGGTACAACACTTTTAGGATTTAATGAGCAAGATAAATTCATTGTCCACAATGATTAAGGTGTTGAGAACAGTTCGACAAAGTTGCTTTAGAAGTTGAGGTTATTACGATCATTCATAGTAACTAGTTCATTCGCACTCGGTAGAATAGGTGACAGTAGAGAGACATATGTGCCAAAATCTGGTCCTAATATTCTATGGAATCACAATTTAGAGAAGGTATGTTGTGAGCCCAGCTTTCTTACAGCTTTGGACAAAAGAGGTCTCAAATGCTCCAGCCCTATACAGCGGCGCTCAAAAGTTTCGCCAAAACGGTTTTTCGTGCATTTTCTCGAGAAAAAAAACCCTTGCATTTCAGCCGTAGATATTTTCTCATAGATTTCCTGAATCGCTATTTTAATTTTATGGCGTGATCAAGCACAATTATATAAATAAATAAATAAATTTCTGGAACACAAGGGAAAGGCATAACATGTCAATACCTAAGGCTTGCCGGTCAACTAAGAAAAACAATGCTCGAAATTGTTTCAACGAACACTTTTACCGTTGCTGTAATAACACAGAGTTTCCTAATGAATAACTCAGTAAAATTAAAGAGTTAAACAGACCAGCGTTCACTCGAGGAAAAGGGGTCCCCATATTGATTTTGGTCAAAAACGAAAATGAAGATGTTACAACTGCATGAAGCATATTTCCTGGCTAGTTGGTCCAGTGGTCGCTATGCTCCATCCTGCCTTCGCGGTCCTTCCAAGTATAGATCCCTTTTTCAAAGGATTTTCAAAACGTCAGCAGTTATGCTTTCTACTGTGTTTGAATGGGATGTACAGCAAAAATTGCTGCGATTTCTGAGCTGTCCAAGGAGAGCCAAAGGCCTGAGCATCTTGATAAAATAGCCTTAAATTTTTCAAACGAGGAGTTGGGCTTAGCAGCGATGCAGCAACTATGTAAGGCAGTTTTTCAACGAAAAGTCACGAAAAGCTAGTAAAAGACTATCGCACCTACGTAGTATATTATTTTTCTTAATCTGTCCGAGGTCTTCTTGGCCTGCCGCGCGGTCTATTGTGGAGTGAAGGTGACCGGTGGAATCCCTCAAGCTACCTAAGGTACATCCATTGTGAAGGCCCCTGTCATTGTTGCAATTATAAATCCTAAAGTAAGTGGAGCGCCTTCAAGGGGTCAAATTCATTTATCAGCCGGCTCTCCTTTTATACCGTAGCTCCTTTAGCACAGGCGCTAAGAACGAAAACATGTGCAAGTCCTATAAATGGGGCACTATATTGTTTGGACACTCCAATCGTGGTCCATGAGATGAGTTTGGACCCTTGACCGAGATCCTAATTGTTTATGACATCATTCCCAGTTACCATACCAATTCGCTTCGTCCTTCGATTGCGATACTGTACCTTGTTAAGTGAATCACTGCTGGTCTGCAAGGTCGGCTGCACATGACGAACGCTAAACGCTTATCGAACGCGTTAAACGGCTAGTGGATCGGATAATCTGCGGACTGTTCGCCAAGATGACTCAGTCCTTAAATGGGTCAGCCTTCGGCCAACGTCCCTGGACCGTAACTGGTTACACTGCTCGGGTCTATCGGCGACGTTAAATCCACGTCTCACTCGAACATGCCGTGGCCAGCGATGGCTGTTCTTCTTCTTCTGTTCGCCCTAGTTTCGAGCACCGGCGCCTTTATCAGGTCACTTTATCATCCCACAGTTTTCTTAAACATTTCTATCTCACATGACTGATCTTTGCTATCATTACGTGTTTTGGGATGACCTTGATGAAATTTACACATTCCAGGGTCAAGCGACAATACGGTTCACCGGCGCACCTTCAACAATGGTCTGTCGATCAACGTTCATACCAGCAGCCGCTCGGATATCGAGAAAGTTTCATTGGCACGGAAGACTACTATCCGAATGTAGACTACTACAACTACTACTCACAACGAGCGATCGCTCCTCACCAGGCGCCCAGGTCATGGACTCTGGATGGATATAATAGTTACAACTACATATACCCGTCCTCATCTTATAACACTCATAGCTCCCATTCTTCAGGTTACGCTATAAAACCCGTCTCTTCCAGTGTTGGTAGCTCCTACGCTAGACCCATTATTATTGGAGAAGTAACCCAAGCTCCAATCAAGAATTCCATTCCTGTTGGTCCTAGTACAACAGCGAAGGACGAGTATCCTACACCACCTTCGGAGTGGGAAGGCGGTCCTGATACGAGGTTTTTTGCAAGAGAAAACTTTCCTAGTGATTCACCAGCCACTTTGGCCAGCCAAAAGCCTGAGACCAGCACTAAAGCAACGTCATCGGTCAGATTTTTCGAAGGGGAAGGATTCGATGAAAATGGCCCGTTTGTGAGTCACGGCGTGGAGGTCGTAAGCGAAGGTGAACCAACCGATTTGAATGATTCCTTTTTGAAGGCCGCTGTTGAAGAGGACATCAACGAGACCGAAGCCTCTTCCTTCTCAACACCTGCCGGCGAAGAAACTGGAAAATCCTCCTCGACAACATTGGAGCCCAAAGAAGTAGAGCCGAACCCAAGCGATAATGAGTCAGACAAGAAGGTCGTTGAGGTCACCGAGGAAACTACAACAATTACTCCGACTGATGGCGGCTTTAGCACTCCACAAGCAGTTATAGAGGAGGCAACGGCATTGTTCATAGACAATGAGGATTCATTTGTTACAACCAGCACTGAGCCAGTACCTAGTACTTCTGAGTCGAGCAGTCCCTCTGATTCGACGATTGTTTCTCAGGACAAATTCATTCCGACAGAAGTTCCAGCCGCAGATTTCTATGAGGTATCTACCGAATCAACCGAGTCAGCAAGTTCGAATGCCACAGTGATTCTGCGATCGCCCCCCTTGCCCATTCAAGTCGCAGAAAAGTTGAAGGAGCTAGGGTTCACCGTTCTGAGGCTATTCAGTTGAATCTCTGTCAATCCCTTTGCTGCCGTTCTTTGAACCCAAAAGACCATGGTTCGAATTTTTCTTGTTGTCATACTTCTCTGATATTAGTTTACTTTCATGATCAAGAGTCGCAGTTTTCGAACAGCAATTAATTATTGCACCTTGTAATATTTAATGCTGAATAATTTAGTGAATATCTCTGAAACATATGATTTCAGCTGTTCGTTTTCTCTCGGGATTGTGTTCTTTTTCAGGAATAACATATATATTTGTTAGCCTCTAGTGCTATAATTGTTCTACTGTAAAACTTTTACGCTCCAATTGCTTCCAACGCAGGTGCATAAAATAATTATCATTGCTACATTATACCACCGTATATATCTCATTTGAAGAAAATAAATGAATAATTTATACAGTATTCACTCAAATCAACCTTTACTTGCTCTGTGCAACACTTTCATAGTTAAACTAGGTAAATTTGGTTCTTTTAATTGAACTGGCCTACTTAGAGGAGGGCACTCTTGAATCTCACCATATTTGCTGTGATCACAGTGATGAGTTAATGAAATAGCGCTAAAGAACATCGATAAATGGAAGAGCTTGAAGATGACAAGAGTACGACCGGTAAAAGTTAGGGGGCACACAATTTTGTTCCCCAATGCTTAAGATAAGAATGAGGGCTAGTAGCACGTAATCGATCATTCAGGGTGTCCTTCTGATAAGTATCGTGTACAGTGAGATGTACCCTTAGGGTGCTTCCCCAAGTCATTCTAAAATGGTCCAAGGAACGGTCCTGAATCAGGAGAATGGAGAGATTTGCTTAGAATAAGGGTGCAGGAGCTGCGGGACGGCTTGGTGAAGAAAAGTGGACAGGGATGTCGGGCAGGAAGTGTGTAGGACATCCACCGGTCCTTATCAAAAATGCACTTCAAATGAGTTGTTCACGCATTATCTTGTCCGCAGTCTTAAGGAGCCTTAAGGAGTGCTCTCTAGCTCTCTAGCACTAACAAGGAGCGATTCAGGGCAAGCCGCGCTTTTTGGAAACGGTTTCTTGCATGTTGTAGGGACGCATGTATGGACCACAAAACCATGTTTCGTTTTCGCGCTGAACGGTTTTAGTAGTACCAAAAAAGTGGTGAATAATACCCTTGATGGTTCAATCCCCCGCGGCGACTAAATTTTGCAATCAAGGTTGGCGGCCACTTGTTGGCTTCAAAATGGTCCTGACGATGAATTTGACATCTGATTTTGATATTTAGCGCGATTTGGCACCAAACCGTAGGCGCCAACCCAAATGCAAAATTTAGTCGCCACGGGGGATCGAACCCTTAACAGTACCTTATGCTTCTTTTTTGGTACTGCTAAAACGTTTCAGCGAAAATGAAACATGGTTTTGTGTTCCCTACATGCGTCCCTACAATATGCAGAAACCGTTTTGAAAAAGCGTGGCTTGCTCTGAAAGCGGGTCAACCGTCACGTTGGACCGATTTCGAAAATTTTACGACCCCCCCCCTTCTAGAGGGCCTCGATACGACCCCCCTCAGGGTCAACCCTTCACCACCCTCGCCTGATCGCCATCATGGGGCTCATTCTATAGTATTCGATTCTGAGACCAGTCGACACAGCCCAAACTCCGCCCACTTTTTTCCTCCAAAATTACCGTCGAGCGGGGGGGGGGTATACCTACCACGAAACCGCAAACATCCTCTCACTTTCCCTCTATTTCACCAACATTTCCACTGCAACATTTTCTAGGATACAAAGGGCGTCTTTCAGACAGGGTCAACCGTGCCTTGGTCCAACGCAGGATTGACCCTGTCTGAAAGACCCCCTTTGTAAGTGGTCCTATTTGGGGTGGAAAAAAAGGGGGTCGTACTTTGCGAGGTAGCGTTAATGTTACAGTAAGGG
>MU868355.1:52132-72377 GCA_036418205.1 Ostertagia ostertagi
GTCGATGGTTGGAGGCCGTAAGGATTAGCGCCCTATCGCGCAATTTTTGCGATAAATTCACCGTAATCTATGTAGTACGAACTCCACCATTTCCCTCGCGATATCCTTCCTACCAGTCGAGCTAGCCCAGGGGTTTGCCTTTGATGATGGTGCTGATCTTGTGTGAGAACCCATGATTGCACAGAAACATTGATTTGAATATCGGAATATCCGCATCACAATGAGGTAGACAGATTTGCCTTGAAAATTTCAACGATTTTGCATGGAAGAATAGGATACGTAGCGCTCAAAGGGCTACATAAGTTTGCCTTCTAGTAAAACTTTATCCTTCAGCCCTAGCAAATCCCATCTATCCTTTATCCTTTAATCAGATAAGTCTTGGAAATCCGATCCGGGATTGATGTAGTCTTCAACGACAGCTTTCTTGAAGCTCACATTCTGTCCTGTGCAGTGGCCATTACTGACAACCGTTTGACTTATCGTTCGTCGCCAAAGAGTTCGGCATTAGATTAACACGTTGACGACACGCCCTTGTGCGCAAACCTACTCACCTTATTTTACAAATTTGCATTAACAGTTACTACATTACCAATAATTTCATTAGTGGTAACGAGAGAACTATTTTTCGTATCCAACAGTAGGAAGGGCCAGTCTTGAAGCATGAAAATGGAGGCACAATTTAGGAAAAACAAGTCTCTTCCGTGTGAGAGTGCGGGACGTATGTGTCCCGCGCTGTCGTCAAAGTGTTAAAATTGTACTTGTAGCAGTTGTTACTAGATTATATGTTTGACAGTGAGCATCCATTATGGTGATCAGACTTTTTGTTGGCCCTTTTAAAACCGCCTGTGAGGTTAGTTCATTTTACAGTGGTTTTAACTTACTCGGAAGCTCCTGTGCAGTATTGACCTTAAGTTAGTACTTTGTTGTAAAAACAGCAGCCGTTGAGAACCGCTTTTCATTGGCAATTTAATTGTTTTCGAGAGATCTGGACACCGGATACTGCTGATGTGTGCTGAGACTACATTTTCTCTTTATAGCCCTCTTATTTTTGAATTATTGTCGCCGCGCTCTTCAGAAGACTACTTAGTAACTGGTTAACCAAATAACTCGTAAAAACAAAAAAAATTCTCAGAAAGTGATGAACCTAAATTTAACTACCAAAACCAAATGTCATTTCATTTGATGCTATTTTATGTCAGCTGGATACCTTATTTGTCTATGAATTAAATACCACCGTTACAAGTTAACAGAGGAGAAGCTTTTATAAATTTTATATTTTGTAACTGTAGAAAGAAATCTTGATTCGAAATGTGTGAAGAAAAATTCGTCGTAAAATTGGCAAAAATGCCTGACTCGCGCTGCGGGCTATCCTAGCGCGCTGAGGCAGATCTATTAAATAATTTCTAAAAACTGGACAATTTTTATGGCACAGTTTCTGAAGCCGGAAAATCTGAAAAATCATATGTCCATTATCCGAAACCCAGATGTCAACTCAATCCATAAATTACTGCAAGAGGAAGCGCATTTTCATGGGAAAAAGGTCTTTTTTTTTAATCTGTTCACCATGATCAATAGTTTTGTACAGCTGGAAGGGAGAAATGTAGATTCAAACGAATGGCAGCGATGAGTCTGGTTTACCCTACCCTCTCCTGTAATTCCTATTGATTTCTTTGTTGATTCAGCATATTCAAAGCGTATCGGGTGGCGTTCGGTCGTCAGTTCGATCTGTTTCAATTCGATCAATATCCATATTGTAGCCGTGAATGAGCTCAGCAGTGGAATATCACTAAAGGCATATGGAGATTATTCGCGATTCCACAGCTATGTAAATCTTCGAGCCCGCCCAGCGGTCATCTGGCACACCAATATCTCGAACTATTGTCCGCCATTCGAGCAGCACATTAGCTATGTTGATAGACTTGGATTTTTAGTCCGTTTCGACTACTTACTGCTATCATTCTGTCATGTGTTAGCGATTGGAGCCATAGGTTGGTACATTTTATTACAGCTCGTTTTTAGCCGCTTTATAAGGCGCGACCGTCGACCAACCAGCTGGTCTTTCTGGTCACAAATACCGTACCACTTGATGAATCGAAAATAAGCGTTGGCGTTTCAGATATATCTCCCTTATTTTATTTTACCGCTTATGTTGCAGTAAAAAATTTCATGAATGTATTTTTCTGCGGCCGAAACAATTCCCATCAAACTCTGCAACACTGAAAGAGCGCTGAACGGAAACAAGGGGTCTACACTGGCGTCTGCGATTTCGAAACACCGAGGCACCCCAGCAAATCACATATAAATATCGATTGAGACTTTCGTATCTGCAATTGTTAGTTACTTTCGGGTTCTATATGAATCTATGCTCAGCAGTCCATGCCATGTTTGGCACTATGTGCCCCCGGGCTGCCCACTCTGTAGAAACACCCCTTAGATCAAATTCACATAGCTGACAAACTCCGGGTAGGATAAAACTTACTTAGGCACCCCAGAATCGCTTTTCTCCTTTGAGGCGCAGTCCAAAACTGAGCGTTTCCATAATCTCCGAGCTGCCCCCCCCCCGCATTGCGCCCCGAGGCTTCCCTACCACTTGGATTGGGGCCACTACTCAACTGTAACCATTTGGTTTCTCAATCTATATTCCGCTTTGTAGCTCTATTTTATGTCATCTGAAATCCATCTGTGCTCACAACCCAATGATGCCGCAGCAGTAATAGTAAAGGAATACCGGAGGTGGGAAGGTACCGGAAGTGACAATGCCAGCCGGGACGGTTCTCCAGAAGGTGCTCATTCGATGTAGGAAGGCATTCCAAATAGTCACAGCAATGGTCTTGATGAAAAAAACCTTATTCAGTTCTGCCGGAGATCAGCTTGCAATCATTCTTTTTCCAAAAGTCGCTTTGTTCGTTTCTTCTTTCCTATGCACGCCCTCATAAATCTGCACCATATGACTCACTGCAGTCAATTCGGGCTCATATAAAAGGTTTTTCATACACATATCTCATTTAAACCTCATAATAATGCTATGTAAAGTCGATTTAGGAGAATTTTCCGAGCCGCATTGGTCGCATGACTAACTGTACCCCTGCCATTGCAATCGTCGTCGTCGCCGTCGCTGTCGTTAGACCATCACCATCGATTGCGCCACTGCTCCAGACGCTCCGACTTGGTGAATTCCGCTCTTCAACAGTTTTCCACCACAGTCAGCGTGATGCTAATGCCCTTGGAAAATTCGCACACATCCAGCTGTTCGTTTTTGCGGGGCAAATTTTGTCGCATTTTTGGTGATAAAACACAAAACTATCTGAATCAGCCCATTCCGGCTGCCCGACATCGGCCTCGGTTTCAACGAGGAGGTCTAGCAATGATGACGCGATCATACTGAAAAAACAGCTCTAACTGTTGCTCTTTCTTCTTTACTGTTCAGCTTCATATCTTCCTATCTGACTGACAGCAGCAATTTCTATAAGATGATTGATTGACCAGAATTAAGAACTATCCCATAGACAGTGTGGTAGATGGTTGGTACGAGGGGAAGCTGAGCAACAGCAGCAAGTACCAGCGCGGGCAGCAGCATCTTTTGAACATCACATCGATTTTCCGCAGTAAAAAGATATATCGTTTCCTCACAGACGCGGACACAGCTTCAGCTCGAGTTCACGTGTACGGGTGTGGGCCCCCTGGTGCTGAAGAATGGCGTCACGAGATGGAAGAAGCATCGGAACAAGATTAGCGCCATTGAAACAATCGTTGCACATTAACCCGGACATTGCACATGTGTTCTGTCTTGTCTCTCAGTACCAATGCCGCAGTTCTGTTGGTCTGCATACCAGTGGCAGCATTTCCACGCGATTTGGTTGAAAATGCACCTACCTGGTATGCAGACCATGTCTGCGTCTCGGCTATGGTGGTGATACCTCGTGAGTCTCTAGCGGCAGCGGCGGCGGCGACGGCCGACCGCCCCCTTCCCCCGTGTGCCGGCGCCGCCGCGGCCGCGATCAGCTGATCCGGCAGTGTTCGCCCGCCATCTCGCGTGTTCCTTGTGCCGCTCTGCCTGCCCCGGCCGCCCTCCTCGCACACCCTCGAAACTCTTCCCATTTCGTCCGTTCGTGTGTCAGTCAGCTAGCATACCTCGTCCTGAGCTGCTGTCATGGCTGTATGTGGTCAGCTGATGTGTCGGTGTTGGTGTAGGTACGTGTATGTGTGTGTATGTGTGGGTGAGTGTGTCGATTCGAGGTCGTTAGAGTGGCCGATGCGAGCAGAGACGGTGCCGCTGTGGTCGGCCAGGATGGCACCCACAACTACCCTCTTACTCTGTACTCCTCACAAGTTCATTCTTTTCATTCATTCATTTCGTTCATTCATTCACACGTTCGTTCACTTAACTTCCCACTTTTCTGCCACAATTTTATACGTCCCATTTCACCGCACTCATTCCCATCTACTCTTGATCGCATATTCCTTGAACGAACGGAAACAAGACGCACTGTGCTGGGTGGCAGTGTGGTTAGCTGGTTGCAGCCGGTGACAACGGCTATCAACACTGCCGTCCTGGCGCATGACGTTTCCCTCGGCCTGCCCTTCTCATCACCCAAAGTTCGCATCAACTCAACTGAACTTTGCACGAAATTAAACCTATTCGAACTGACGGGACATCTATTCGAACTGACTTATTCAACGAATGGATTTGCTATTACGTATTGCTAAAACTGCTATTCAGTTCTTTATTCATTCTGAAGGAACTACGCAACAATCAATTACAAACCGTCACGAACAGGTGAGCATCGTTTGATCATATTTAGACCAGCTAGGAAGCACCACCATATCGAGTAAGCCATCCGTGAGCAAGTGAACAATGGGGGGTTAAAAAACACGTACGTATAAGCACACGTCAAAGCATTCTAGGCGTGAACTCATTGACCAGGTTTCAGTTGGTCGCCAATCATGGCCTTCTGTGCCATTAAATCACTGTGCTGTCAGTGTAAAACTGTAAATTAGGGGAACAGGAACTGCCCAGAGGCCACCAGGGCGGCGGCGGCGGCGGCGGCGGCGATGGCGATGGCGTCGGCGTCGGGCTACTGCATTATGTGTCGTTGTTTGTGCTGCGCCTCTTCTCGATCGACGTTGGCGCAAGGGTTCAGTGGCTGTGGAAACTCGGGCGGCATTGTCGTGTTGGTTGTGCGTGTGGTGATGGGCATTGATTGGCAAAAACGGCTGACGCTGGCGCGATCGATCCTGAGCGCGAACACGCACACACACACAAACAGCATAAGAAAAAGCGTCACACGCATCCATAAACGCCGTTCGCTGGTCGCATCTGATCTGGGCCGCTGACGTCGTCTGGTTCATCGCGTTTGTCATCGAGCTGGACGTGGTCGTTCATATGAATGCGTCACGTCATCAGCAAATCAGTACGCTGGGCGACAGCGAGCGACATTTGTCGCGTCAGCGGCCAGGTGTCAGTGATGACTGGCCGACCTTCTTAGGAGATCGTGCGCCAACACGTGCATTTCACGAAACGCACACATACGAAAATAATCGAAGTGAGCCCAAATTATTCGATTTCTTGCTCGTTCTTGTAGAAGGTGGCCTCTAGAAGATGTTGGTGATGAACATATTTCGCTGCATATATTCCTTGTCTTTTTTTTTTGAAAGTGCGAAGCACAACAAACTAAATTGGGGGGGGGGAGCAAAGGCGTTTTTGTCGTGTTTACGACTTGCAGCGGTCTGTGTTCGATTTTTGCCGTCACACGGCGAGAAAGAGAGAACCAGAGAGCGTCATCATAGAATGGCAACTCGACCACCAGCGTTCACCTCGCCTATCGTGAAACATTGAAATGCCATAATTGGTGAGGGATAAAGTATTTGGTGTTGATCATTGCCACATGAGGTTGCGCCATACACTCGTCTTCCATCAAAACCGCAGTGGTACGTTGAATGCGATTTCGCCTACGAGCGAAATGAATCGAGTGCTTTTATCCTTCCCAGACAAGTATGTTGCCGATTGGACCTCACCGAAAAGTGGATTCTAAACCATAACAAACTTCGCTTTTCATGATGACTATTTGGAATAAAATTGCTGACCTTATTTACTTTTTCCCCGAAGATCTATCGTCCCGGACGTTCCTTACACCTCCTCTAGAAATTGGGACTACTGTATCGGCATGAACTGTTGCACCGAAATGCCCCCATTAACCACACCAACGTCGAGCTTGATTTGCCTGGGTGGGATAGATACGGGATTTAATTCCCTAGGCCATATCCTATCCTTCCCCTAGGGAGGAATGGGACGAAAATTCCTTTGTTTTTTTTTGTCCTCTCAAAAGACTTGCTCGAAGAGGGCCTATTTGAAGTATATTGCTGAACTCAAACAAACCTCAAAAAGGTTTTATCATTCCCTTGGCCTGGGAGAAGGACATGAAGTGGCCCTTGGTAAGGACACCAGGCCACACCGCTAAGCTGTTGACCTGCTAGATCGGCAAAGATGTGGGCGGTGACTGTTCTGCTTTTTCATTTTTATTTTGATTCTTTTAGTTTTGAGTGAAGCCTTCATTGAGTCTGTGGGGTTAGTGAGTGTTTCTGTTTAGTTTGGTGACTTTGTCTTATTCTTTGACTTCTGATCGAACCATCGAATGCTTTTTGTTGAAGTGCGCTCGCTCGCTCGACGGCCGCCCCGGCCTGGCTGCTGCAACTGCTTTTGTTTGTCGGTTTGATGATGAAATTTCAAGCAGACACATAGAAATATCGAACTTGCCTAGTTATTCGTTCGTCTCGGCGAAAATATTGCTATAAATTGGTTTTGAAGGCAAATATTTCTATAGCAACCATCATGGTAGTGGTTTTGGTGAGCGACGTTAATACAGTGCCAGTTTTGGGAAGCTGCTCTCACATATCCTTCTCGTGGGCGCTCGACATTAAAATTGAACTCACTAGTTTTCCTTCATCACTTAAGAGAATTGATTTGTAAGTTCGAGTTGAGAATGAGCCCTTTAATATTTGTGGAGGGTCTAAGATTCCCAAAATAAATTTCCAATGCTTTGTATTAATCTAATGGATTGCGGGTAAGTGGAGAATGGGGTTTAATTTGGAAATTGTTGGGAACTGCTAAAATTTTCCTCGTGTACTTAAAAGATGATAGCGTCCAGTCCATTAGGAAATCATATGAAAGGATAAAAGGATAAAGCATTTGCCGTTGATCAATCCCTTTTTGGGATGCGGCACGCATTCTACTTCCATTTGTACATTCGTAGTGGCGTTTGAATGCGATGTGGCCTATACAATGACTTGCGGGGGCCAGCCGATGTACAAGTCAGTGTTTTTATCCTCCCAGACAAGTCTGGTACCAATTAACCGACCCCGGAGGGATGGAAGGCTTGGTTGGCCCGGGCGACTCACGACCCAGGATTTGATCCCCGGACCGCTCGCGTGGTAAGCGCGCCACTTGTCACTACACCACTTCCGCCCTGAGGGAATTTTAGGGCCTATAAATCATCTCGTTTTTTTAGAAGTATAGGTTGAGAAGTCCTCATAGCTTCTTCAAGTCGAATCATTTCGTCACTTATGAAATAATACTTTGAATGATCCACGGCAGGGTGAGCCATGGACGTCGGACGCCCCGATAAGGGGTACCCCTGTTTGGCTTTTTGAGGGATGAAGAGGAACCGCATGGTGCGAAATCGGTGGTGTTTTTTCGAACGAATTGTTAAGGGTTTCATAACTAGTATATTGTGCCTCTCAGGAAGAAGATTTACAAATGTGTCAAGAATGTTCATGATTTCTAAAAGATCTGCGAAAATGTCGGATTTGTTTCTGTGTACTTACCAGGAAAGGTCATTTGGTCAACCCGGCCATTTGAAATGAGATGTATATGTGTATACGCGCCTTGGGACGCTGAGCTCAAATATGTGTTCCTTATCTGCTGAACTCTTCTCTGAAAGGAATTATGAAGCAGAAAAGCGCAGGGGCTGTGGTCGAGGCTCACGAAAAAGAGGTCAGGGGATCAACTCCCTGGCGAGTTTGTTCTTTTGCCGTTTGCAGTAAGATAGCTAGGAAGACTCCTAACATCGCTAGTCCAACATGCTTGCGTATAGTTAACAGTACAAAGAATTTAAGGGCAATTAATAACGAACTTGGGCGGCATCGCTCCTCACTACTTTGGGCGCTTGTAGCGCAGGCGCCAGGCATTTTTGCTTCGAACAAGTATGATCGTAATCAGGGAGCCAGACTCTCCCTTTGAGCAAACTTCTAGCGAATTCTGAAACCTAACCTCGAAAATTTGGGCAGTCACTTACTCACCGATCCACCAATCCATTACAAAAGGCTGGCACTTGGGTAGAATAAACCTTTTAAACACTTTTCATAATAGACAAAAATTGTGTCTGGCTTGCCCGTCTGCATCATCCAAAGATCTGCAAAGCATTATTTCCTAATACAACACCTTCTCTCCCCTTTCCCCGTCGTCCATGATTGGTCAACCCAAAAAAGTGGAGTTTGAGGAGTGGTAATCCCATCACTGCTCCGCTTTTTCTCAATTAGTTCATGACCTCAGATTTGGCGAAAAACTCGTTTTTAGGGGTAGTTTGATCCCCTGAATACGAATATCGTACCTACTTGCCACGGAAAAGCATAGCACCTGCACTACGGGCACCATGGGCACTCACAGACAAGTAGAGGGTCTGCTTGCAAACTCTTCGTAGATGTAGCGTCGGGCGACCGTTGATAAAATAACGGATTCAAAAAGGCTTTTCAGCCATGTTGGAAAAAAGCAAAACACCAAACCCGTAAGGGACCGAACCCGCGACCCCTTACTGAGAAGCAAGACCGCTACCAACTGCGCTACCGAAGCTCACCCACCGTGCCTCGGTTCTCCTTTCGATACTTTTATAATGCAGCTAACATGTGATTGCAGGCAAGACACTGAAAATCAAGGGCGGCAACAAAAACCCTCCGTAACTCCTTTCAGAGAAGAGTTCAGCAGATAATGAAAGCAGATTTGAGTTCAGCGTCTCATGCTGCGTACAGAAATGTGCACCTCATTTCATTTGGCCGGGTTGGCCTAATGACCTTTCCTGGTTAGTGGATAGCCTTGACGAATTATTTTTGGGAAAACTCGACACATGGCTCATCCCAGTTCTCTATTACTCATCCATAGGGAAAGACCATACTTCACTTGATTCGTGCTCTTTCCACTATCATCGTTAACAACTGAATCGAATCTGACCGAATCTGATGAAATGTTCGTACTCGTACTTAAAATATCACCAAAAAGTCAAAATTAGAAATTTATTCCATAAACTTCTTATATGCATACAATGACTGAATGAGAGGATGTTGTAAAGGAGATGATTGGGAGGAGTTATGGATGGAAATAAACTCGTTTTTAAAATCTGATTTGCCTTGCCTCCCATAGTTTCAAGCGAGGTAAGCGAACATGCACGGATTTTGTATCCTAGATAGAAAACCATCGACGATCAATTAAGAAAGCTACAGTAATCGTGAAACAATTAAGTCAAAGACAAGAGAGCAGTTTGTTAATGTGAGAGCTGGGAAAACATGAATGAAAGGGAGAGAGTGAGAATGAGAGAAAGAAATGATGACACATTGTTTGAATGGCAATCATTGACTATTCGTATGTATACATTAATATGAAGCATCATAACAGAATTTCGTCAGATGACGATGTGCTCGAGTTGTCATTTTCTATTGCCATATAGCGACCTAAATAACGCCGATTATTGATTTTTCCTTTTTTTTCTGAAAAGATGTTTCCTTGGTACAGAAACCAGTGAGAACACCATGAACGCCCATGAAATGACCGCCGTTTCTCTCGGGCCGCATGCTTGACTTGATTTATGAACAAGTTTACCGCGTCCGAAAAAGCGTATGATGACCGGGGAAAAAGCGCGTCAGAACTCGGCCGATGACGTGGGGCGCCGAACGCGGCTGCTCAACGCAACCCAACGATCTTTGATCTTGAACGTGAAATAAAAACCTAGCGACAGCCTTCGTAGAGCGCCGAAAAAAATTGCCACAAAAACGTACTACTGCCAGCAATGAGGCTAGACGAAGGAATAATTGTCAGTGTAATTGTTGTACGTCGAACACTTCCCAAAAACCCTAGAAACGGCAAAAACTTGAATTTATAGCGTTTGATTTCAGGTCAAAGTGTCACGCCCTCTCAATGGCATATGTTTGAATTCATGACTATTCCGTTGTATTCTGGACGACTGAGAAACATTGTTGTTGTTGTTGTTGGCGTTATTTTTACGATTTTCTTACGGTCTAATTTCTGCTTCCGTGCATTAGCGCGTTTCTCCCTCCCGCCGAGCTCATGCTCGAGCCTAGCATTCACGCAAACAATATTACTTTTTGAGGGGAAATTGCCTCCGCTTGCACCTCATTAGCAGCCTTCGTTGTTTCCACCGTGAATCTCGCAACTCTGGCTGCCACAGTTTCGTTCTTAGATGTTCACTACAAGAATGGCAAGGGTTTTGTAAATTCTTACCCGTATTTTCATTGCTTGGCTGTAATTCTATTAGTGCAGTAGTAGTAAGTGTTGTCGGCGTTTTGAGAACGTTTCTTTATCTTCTGAATAGAATTATATCAAATTAACACATCATACGGTTGAAATGAGTGAAACACTGTATTATAGGCGTGTTTGAATTTATGTATTTATTGTTATATTACAGTAATAATGATAGAATAAGCTGTTTGTTATAAATTTTTGGAGCGTATTTTTCATGTTTTCTCATTGAAGTAACTCCACATGAAGAAGTGGTTCTAAATTGCGGTCCTCTTTAGTAATACTATATCTCAAAACCTCAGTTGGCCTGAACTTTTTGTGAAGTAATTGTGACTCAAAAATATTTTAAAAGAACCCAAAATATTTCAAAACTGAAAAATTCCGAGGCTTTGCAGTATTTCTGTAGATGGATTACGTATTTTTGATGGAACTTCATAGTTTAAATTGTTTTGTTATGAGCGCAAAATTTGAAAATTAGTTAGTTGTCTAGCATTGATTAACCTTCAATTAATGACGTCATCACTCAGCTGATTTCATTTCTGCTGACGTTCGCACGCCCACATGAGACAGCCAAACAATAGCTTTTTTCGATCAGCAGTGAAAGTAGAAAAAAAGATTACTGTAGCGGGTTTTTCTGTGCAGTTGTTCACATTTGTCATTACCACGTGTAGCTATTAATAAAAGATGACCATATGTGTTTTATTGGTAATAAGGAGATGGTTCAGAGTTGTGTAGCACAAAATTCGTTCGTGTCCTTTTGTGAAGTACGCTAAACGGTTACGGTAATGCTGTTTCGCTAAACGATATCTCTTTTAGAGGTCGTGTTTAGAATATCGGTCTCAATGAAACGGTGACGTCATCTGAATCAGCAGATGAGAGTAACCTTAGACTAGTCAAGTTTTTATGATTGATAGTGCCTGGTAAAAGAAACCACGTAGGTTATCGGAGAGAAAGTATGAGACATATCGGTAATTTCACAAGTAGTTTACTACTTTTAATGAATCGTACCGGACACACTTCGAGTGTTGTTAGCAGCTCCGGAAATCGATAACAAATCGTCCTCCTTATTCAGGATTCGCTCCAATCGCTCTTTACATTGTCGTATCCGTCGTTCTTTCTGAAATCATTTGGCTAAATCGCTGACTCATGCTTTGCTGAACTACGCTGTGCTATGGAATTATGAAGGGCAAAAAAAACTATAATATGATGAAATTTGTGATTTTAAAGCGCATTTGTTGGATTTATAATCAAATAATACAAATGTGGTTCAAAACTATTTTTTAAGGGTGCTTCAAATTTACAAAGGTTGAAAAAGCAGATTAGGACAGCTATGTGTAGACCAACACTTTTATCCGCAATTTTGATCGATTCTCTCAGGATGCGCCATGCAGTTGTCTTTTACTCGAAATTAAAATACGTGTTTAACAGTTTCGCGTAGAAAATCTTTCCATTAGTATCACATTTTCAATGACATATGTACGTAGTCCATTCTATACGTATACATATCCATACAAAGTTGGACGCTTTTTGCCACGTCATGCGTCCACAAGGCTCTACGTTTTCGACGAACTGGCTTGCAATACACTAGACTTCAAGTCAAGCTAGCTTTGTACTTTTTGAAACATAAGCTATCCTAAAGAAATATTGACAGCGGACCCTGTCACTCGCGGAATTGTTAGGGAGTAGAAAATACTGAGAAACCTAGAGGTTTAAAATTCGTAAAATTGAAATTTTGAGCATTTCGCCGGCTCACACTGTTCGTGTTTCTCGAAAATTGCAGCGCTGCATTGAGTGTGTCGCTCGTGTTCTCCCTGTTTATAACGTTGCTCGGTGACGACTCCACCAGGACTTTAGGACTAGCCCGAATGGTTGGTTCTGTCTGCTCGAGGAATACTAGGCGGTGCATATCGTGCGGTCGGAGTGTATACGAAGGAGCCTGACCAATAGAACTTCGATGAAGTTTTTGGAGTTCATCCAGGTCCATCCCATTTGATGTGCCTTGCAAATCTGATCTTAGAAACGACGGAATGTGGGTGTCCAAGTAAGACCGCGCTGTGTTTTTTACTGAAAGTTTTTCTAATCTATATTGTCAGAGAAACTTCTAGTAACGGAAGTAAACATCCAACCTTCAGAAAACCTGGCATGGCATGAAGTGCTATCGAAGGTACTTAACTGAAGATTAGGTTTTTCGACTTCTTCGGAAGCCTGACGATAGCCTAAGACTTTCGGTGAGCTACTCGACTAATGGCAAGTACCTTGTGTCCTCCGACGCTACGTTAAGAACACGCCTGAACAACCTAATAATGAGTGTGTCAAAATCACCAAAGATCTCACCGCTGGTGGCATTTGGTCGCGTCCCGCGCCAGTTAAGTCAGTATGGGGTGAATGTGACTCATTCGAGTTCACTATGTCGTGTGAGTCAAAAAAGTGACGTAAGGGTCCCATCCGTTGGAGTTTGATCTGAGTCGTCTTACCCCTTTTCTTTGAGCAGTCTCTCCATGCTCGGGTCTCACAAGGTTGGTTTTCCGCTCTCACCTGGCTTGCCGGTTCCACGAGGGCTGTCGGTATACTCGTGTCGCGAGCTCCGGTAAGCTCCTATGACTCCTATGACCCCCGCTACCCCCCACTGTGGCACAAAGGGCACCATGTCGACTGGTGCGGGTGTTTGTCGTGAATTCCACTCGTGGTGGCCTTGGGTGTTTCTCTGTCCTTCAACTTTTTACTTTTAGAATTTTGGGCTTTTCCCTACTATGATGGCTGTTAAAGGCAAACCCCGGGATTAGCCCGACTAGTAGGAGGGATACCACGAGGGAAATTGTAAGGTCCGTACCTACCTAGATCACTCCAGCTTCGTCGCAAAAATTGCGCGGTTAGGGCGCTAATCCTTACGGGCCTGCAACCATCGACCCCTTTCCAACGCTTCCCACCCACCGCGAGAGGTGGTGAGATCAGCGTGCATTGATGTAGAGATCAGCGTGCTCTCTCAAACGACGTGCTCTCTCGCGTATTTTGTCTTCTTTGACCGCCCTTTCTCGCCATCGTACCTTAATTCAGCGTTCCCAAGGATTCTCTTGCTTTCCTTTCCACTTTCAGGTCGTTCCGCAGCTAAGCTATCACCACAAAGCGCTGATAGCACCTGTTTAATCCCGGAGTTTGCCTTCAAATGGTACAAGTTTGACCCTCTGTCTGCTTGTTTATTTAGCATTTATTCAGTGTTGATTTCGTGTTTACCTTCCCGTGTGTAAGAGCGCGTCATTTGGGCGCATAGATAAACAAATAAATAAATAAACCCAACAAGCTTAAAGGAATCTTGCGCGGAAAAATCATGATTCTATTTCAGCCATAAATCACTGGCTTGAGACTCATTATCCACGATAATAGTGAAAAGAACTGAAGTATTGCTTTCGTTTTGATTAGAAATTCGAAAACTCGAAAAGGCTGCTACGCGTTCGAATTGCCCACGGACGTCTTCACGAATGCTGGCGACGGGGATGCTCAAACTTGGTTCTTGGAGTGCATTCACTAGAAGCTCTTTCTGGCCTTCTGCTTCGTTGCATTCACATCTTACACTTCTACTCCATCCTATTCCATCGATCGATTTGTCTCCACTCTCCGAAATCGCGCGCTTTAACCCGATTCTCTCATTGCGTCGCCTGGTACGTAGCCGGCCAAACGCCGTCTTCTTTCCATGCCTCGCCTGGCTCTGCCTCCTGGTCCTTCGATGGTCCATAACGTGTAGTTTTTGTACGTTTGTTTCTCTTCAGAAACCGAATCTTCATGCGTGAAACTTTGTGTGCTATTTCCAGTGATCACAACTGACATATTCATGTTAGGAAAGAGTGCAAGAATTTTCCGCGCAAGATTCCTTTAAGCTTGACGAAATTCGCAGGTACTTGTCGAGTTTGTGGTACTACGAGAAAACAGTTCTGCTCATGAACGCATTTCCGGTGGTCTACCATGGCCAAAAGGCCGCTGTGACAATTCTCCATAGAGGGTCGTATTTGTATAGTCTTTCAGTATTCGTGATGGTAGGCAGTAGTTTGTAAAAGTTTTCCAAAAGGGTAGGGTCAGGGTCAACCGTCTGAACTGTTCGAACGAAGGGGTCGCATTTTGGTCGGAAGGGGGTCGCAATTTCGAGGACTGCCAGCCACAGGCGCGTGCGTGGCGTATCCGAGGGCAAGAATTGCTTGTGCAGACCGCATTAGATTTGATTTATTATGCACAGAGAGGCAGTTTTAGGCAAATTACGGTGTTTTCCTACGCAGTAAAGAAGTGTTGAATGCATCCTTATGAAAGGTTTGACTTCTCGGGGCTGAAAATAAAGTTCTTCAAAGACCTAATTTTTTGGGGCGCTTCTTCTAGAGAACTGTAATAAGCATGAGTAATTGCTCGTAGTCTTTTTTCAAAAAGTCTTTGCGTGTCGTCCCTTCCAACAACTTCTTTGAAGGAAGTTATTATTGCTGAAAGCTCTCAAAAACCTATGGGAACAAAATGTGTTCGAACGTGTGATTTTCTCGGAAAATGGATTTTGAAAAACGGTTTGGTGCTTGTCAGAAAGAGCAAATCCTGTACTTTCACCCATGAAAAAAGTGCATCAGAAATGAAAATGAAGTGAGTTATGCCCGCTTAAAGCCCAAAAACTCGCGATTTCAAAAAAAGTGTTCGGCAAAACCCCCCCCCCAAAAACGTTCGAACGTGTGATTTTCTTGAAAAATAAACTTTGAAAAACGGTTTAGGGGCTTGTTAGAAGAGCGAATCCTGTACTTTCACCCCATGAAAAAAGTGTGCATCACAGAAATGAAAATGAGGTGAGTTATGGTCGCTGAAAGCCCAAAAACTCGCTTTTGCACGGAAAATGTTCGAACGGTACAATTTTTTAAAAAGGTCAATCACTAAATTTTTATACGTTTTGATAGAGAAATATTTGAAGATATCTTGTATGAACTTTTTACAGCTTTCCAAAAGGTCGCATACGAAAGATATTATGGGCCTTTCAAAGTTGAAGGTGCGCCTTCTTAGAATTTTGGGTTTTCCACTTCTAACAGAGTGTACTTTCCGGAGAGTTAGGCAATCCTTGTAGTTTTCTGGAAAGCGCGCAAGGCCAAGGGCCGACGCGACGACGCGCAGACGCTTTCTGGCGCAACGGATTCATGTCTAGCACTCTTATTAACAAAAACAGGGGGTCGCAACTGGACCCCCTCGAGAGCTAGGGGGTCGCAAAAATCCCGAAAATGTTCGAACGTGACGGTTGACCCTGGACGAGGTCTGAGGAGGTGTCCCGCTGAAGTGGAACGGGAAAAGGGGCCGTTTAAACGAGTTTCTCTATGAATATGGCGAAAGTTTTACGAAAGATGAATGAAATAGGTTCTGATCCATTATCATATTTACTCCTCCCGGCAACTCTGACCACATTCCCTTCCAAAACTACCAACGCCTGCTAGACGACAGAGTCCGTATTTTTCCAAAAGTTTGCGATCCCACACCACCACCCTCAGCTTTAGGAGGCCCCTCCGCCATGCGACCCTCCTCTGCTCACGACTACCACCGCCCTCCCATCCTTGCCATCATGGCTTGCTACGATAGCATTTAATTTTGATACCAGTCGATACAGTCCACTTTGTCCTTAGAAACGGCGTTGAGCGAGCGAGGGGGGAGGGGAGTTGGGAGAAGCAAATGCAATAGGTCTAACGAAGCGGGGCAATCTTCCTCGCCTATTTGGCACCCCACTCACAACGTCAAACATCAAAAAAGCCCCTGCCAAACTAAACACGCCCCCACTCGACCCTTCTCCCAAAACGGTTGACCTTTCTCAACCCCATACGGGACCACACGCCCTCCCAAAATCGCAAATGCGACTCCCTCGCTTGAATAGTGTCAAAAGTGCGCAGCTTTAAAGGACGAATTCACGATGAAAAAGCAACCCATTTCAAATTAACCTAGGGATGGTGAGTGGTACACGAAAGAAGGAAGAACCATGAGAAACGGCCCAGAACCCGAGAAATGGGACCCCTTCCTTGCCCGTTGATTTGAGCATTGATGCGACTCTCATCGCTGTGCCCTCTTCAACACTACGCTCTCTCAGCTATCTAATCACTCGCCACGTATTGAACTACGGCGAGTGATCAGATGATCGGTGGGCGGAGATCGCCGGACCCGCCAGCTTTGAGGCATGATAGGTCGCCGAGGTCAAATTTTTCCATGCGAATTGCGCGTCAGTTCGCACCCTCAGGAGGTCCGTGGGTCCCTCAACTAGGTCAGTTTCCCTTTCTTCGACCTTCATTCTAATCGTGAATTCCTCCTTTAAAGGGGAGAGTGGGCGAAGGTGAAGTGGTTAACTGTTCTAAGAATCAAATGCAATAGAAACAGCTACCGTAGTGACGGTAATGGTGGGAATGGTGAAAGGGATTCGTGAGAGGGACTCTTTCAAAACTGGTGGTGGCGGTGAAGTGCGAGAAATTCTGAATTGGCACAATGGACGGTTTACTCTGGTTGTTACTAGTGTACGCAGCGTTTCGCCGGAGTTCGGCCAAAAGACGTGCGTTCACTCGAGGCGAAATTTTCGCTTAGGGTGTGGTCTGATGCGATTTGATATGAGGGGCACTCCTTCGTTAAACTATATATCAAACGAAGCGTGTTGAAGAACTGGTATCAAAGTTCATCTACTCTGTTGCTAGAACGCATTACTTGACAGTGATCGAATCGTGAAAGAAAATCGTTCAATGTGATAAGAATCGACCCTTTTAAGTAAAAGGGTATTTTCTGCATTATTGATGTGTTATCTCACGAAGGAAGCGTTAGAGGGTCCAAAAATGTTCACATTGTCGTCGACTTGAACGACGTTTTGAAGCGCGAATGAATCGCTCGCTTAGCTCTTGGATAACGGCATGACGTCTGCTCGGAATGCACCTGCCTTGCTCCAATTTGAAAGGGTAGGTTAAGTGCCACTCACTAATACACCAACATGCAATTTGAGAAGATTGTAAAGTGAAGATAATCTAGCTGAACGGTACCATTCTGAACGGGTCAGTCGGTCGGGTTTTCGATAACTAGAAAGTGATGGCTTTCGAGAAAAATTGATAATTCGCTTGTCCCGGGTAAGACTCCGTTCGAGATGCACTATCCCTAACGTCGATTAGTCGGTGAGTTGGTTTTCCGGTTGCTAGCAATGATGGCTAGGTTTTCAAAGGCAGTGCTTACGATAGGTCCTAGAGAGATTTACAGCGGACGAGGGGGTGCTCTCCTTCAAAACTCCTATATTCTTGTTGACATCACCTTCCCTAGCATGAACGACGTTGCTGCCCTCATTCGACAAAGTGAGCCTCACTATCTTCCTCCCCTCCCCTATGTCACGTTTTCCTTAATGGAGCCTTCACGTTGGGAGCACATCAGCAATGAATAGTGCTCGTTTCCAGGCAAGTACAAAGGTGTACTTATGCTTCACCTTCCTGTGTTGGTGGTTCGGTCCTTTTGCATTTTCACAATTATTCAAGATGTACGAAGAAAAGAATCACCTACATACCTCTGAACGATACTGATCAAGCAAATTCAGTAGTACACAAGAAGCGCAATTTGTGTGACCATAGGATCAAGCTCATGTCGTACTGGTCGTTTTTAAAGTATTATCTCGGTCCAGTATTAGGGTTTTTGTTTATATTGTGTATATTACACTTTTCTTTTCCCGAAGGTTCACATTCTCAATCAGCAAGCACTTTCTCCTCCTTTGCTAAAGGGACAATTTACCTCTTCAATCTGCTTTTGGAGCACTTCGTTTTCATGGCGAAGATGTTCGTACCGTTTCTGATCGGATTTTGAAAGGCCGCGTACCACAGTGTTGCCGTTTGGATGAACCTAAAAACACACATTCACTCTCTTAATGCAACCTCGGCTGGTAGGGTAATTTTTGCCAGCCAAGACAAGAAATTTGAAGAGCATCGAAGTTAATCTTTTCTATTGAGGAAACGTCCCATCTTCTACTTTCATCCAAGATCGCACTAGTAGCCAAGTTTTTCTTCGCCCAGTCAACTACTTCTACTACATCCTATTAACACGATCGTCGTCGCTCTCATTTGTGGGAATTCTGTAGAGTTACCTCTCGTTCAGGATCGCTCACCTCGTTTGGAACTCCCCATCTACCTTTAAACTACTCTTCATATCTCGATAACTATGATGTTTCGAAAGGCTTTTTATATGGTAGAAAGCAGGATAGGTGAACTAGTAATGAAAGCAAGGCTAGAGAAATCGAAGGTATCAAATCCTACTACCGTGAACAGAACACCAGTCGACATGATGTGGCCATAGCGGTAGCGAGTCCCTCAAGGATTGCGCCACTGTTAACTCTAGGATCAGCGATCAAGAGCTACCTGTTAGATCAGTGTTAGAGTATATTATCGTGTCGAAGAAATGGCCGCAGCATAACGAGGTCCTCTGATGAAGGCGTCAATACGACTCACCTTACTTCTACTCCCATGATCAACCCTCACCGGTAGATGGTGTCAGAAGTAGCGTTGAACTCCTTTCAAGTTGGCATGACACATTACAACTGCGCCCAAAAAATCTCCAGAACAGCCGGTAAGGGGAGATATAATTGCGGCTAAGACAGTAAGTTCCACACTCCACGCCGCCACTTCATTTGCCTGCCTATCTCGATTGTCCGCTTTTACGCCCCAAAAAACCGCAAAAGATCTCCTGCAGAGGAAAAAGAAGCCCCGGCGCTATCGCAAAATACGGCGACATCCTTTAGAATTAGGCGTAAGAGGGGGCAGGAGCTTCAAAGAAAAGAATCCTGATAAGTGGATATTGAAGTCTTTCCTCCCGCCTAAGGCCTAGCCCATTCTTACAAAAAGGAGATGTTTCACGCGGTTTTGAAGGAGTTACCACAATAATGCCCCCGTACCTTGCGATAGCGTCAAAAACACCTTTTTAAACCTTTCCGGCGCCTGACACCCATGGGGTGTCAGGTCCAATTTGCTTTCCTGTGGCCGCCTGACACCCATGGGGTGTCAGGGACTTCAAGAGGTGATTTTTCCGAAGGATTCGGTTTTTCGACAAAATGTTTTATGTTGTTACATACCTATGTAACATACTCATGCCATACGTATGAAAAAACCTAGACTTTAGTCTTAATCTAGTTCCTAAAATAACCAAAAACTAAATGGACTTCCACTTTGAGCTCAAAGAAAACAGTTAGTTTTCTTGAAAACACTTCATACGGAAGAATTCATAAAATCTCGTGCATGTCGTTTCTGATGCTATTGACTGCAGCGTTTCAGACATTTCCTGGTCCCTTTCTTCCCATTGAGGGCGGAAGTGGTGTAGTGGCAAGTGGCACGCTTACCACGCGAGCGGTCCGGGATCAAATCCTGGGTCGTGAGTCGCCCGGGCCAACCAAGCCTTCCATCCCTCCGGGTCGGTTAATTGGTACCAGACTTGTCTGGGAGGATAAAAACACTGACTTGTACATCGGCTGGCCCCCGCAAGTCATTGTATAGGCCACATCGCATTCAAACGCCACTACGAATGTACAAATGGAAGTAGAATGCGTGCCGCATCCCAAAAAGGGATTGATCAACGGCAAATGCTTTATCCTTTTTTATCCTTTTTAAACAAAATTGCTTCAAAAAAAGCCGTATTTGAAATAATTATTCAAAAATAAGAAATGTTGAAGGGGCACTATCCCACTACTACTACCCCAGTAGGGGTGCGATGGTTCAAAAATAATTTTGG